>APFE030285897.1:2971-83838 GCA_000404065.3 Pinus taeda
GACTCACTTGGTAGTCCGAAACGTTGGGTTCACAAAACTCTACAACAGGTGATTCCTCCTCTATCTAAAATTTTTCTAAATGTTTTAGATTTTAGATTTTTTAAAATTTTTTATGTTTTTTAATGATTTTTAAATGAAAATCATAGTACAATCAAAACCATATATATTAAAAAAAAAATACAAAATCAAATAAAAAAGTTAAAAAATAAAAGTCAAAACAACAAATTGAAAATAAAACAAAATGAATCTAACTAAATTAAAAAAAAAAATCGAAAATATTAAAATCTAAACCTAACTGCGAACACTAAAAACATATAAACAAAAGAAACCACAACACAAAAAAGTCGAACGTTTGGTTGTGTTTGTAGGTCCAACAACAGAGAGGAGAGTTCAAAGGCAACGATGGAGAGATGCATGGACAGCAAGGAGGGCAAGTTGAAGAAGAAGGGATAGATAGGCAGATGGACAGTAAGAATGTAGCAGTGGATGGGAAATGTTGCAGACAGGGTTGCAGTTCGGGCAGCGGACCAAAAGGCAATGGAAAGGGACAGAGATTGCACGGGAGATGGAGTAATGGAGCTATAGTGGGGAATGGGCGTGGATCAAGGGGATTCGAAGGGGAGAATGGAGAGGAGTGGGAAACTCAAATAAGCTTAGGCAATGCTACAGGAGAGCAGAGAGAGGGACATAGGAAAGCAAAGAGGAAAGCAATGACGGATGCAAGTGTATGGAAACAGTGATTGGATAGTGGATGGAAATGGAGAATGCAGGTAAGCTAATGGGTGAATTCTTTCCTGTTGCAAGTTTGCTTGGAGAAAAAGGAAACATGTAGAGACAGGGAGGAGCTTGGACAGATTAGCAAGGTTTTAAGGAGCTGGCCAGCACACATGAAATTTCATAAGGGTAAATGCAGGTCCAAGTGATGGCAGCAAGGGGTTTACAAATTCATGGAGAATGCAGGCATCAGCAAAAGGTTGTGGGCCTTAAAAAAAAAATTGAAGTTTTTCTACAACAAAGAAATTAAAAACCCTAGGTAGCAGATAGGTAGCCAAAGAATCAAAAACAAATTTCCAGATTAAGATCTTATACCTTTGCTTAGGATTTACCAGTGAAACCCTTAAAAATTTAAATTATTTCCAGATTTAAAATGAAATTTAAATTTAAACCCTTGGATTGCACAAAAAAATCTTAATAATATCCCTGGAAGATCACGTTGGTAAACCCCAGAGGTTCAGATCTTACCCTCTAAGGCCTAGATCTGGACTCTACACAAATTTCTTCCTCAGATATGTAGCTCCAAGACAACAAGAAACACCCAAACGATATATAAAATGATAAAACTAAAACCCAGAAAAACCCAAGTCAGAAAACCAAAAAGTAATTTACAGATCTATGTATAAGAATGGAAGATCTATCAGATATGAGGAGTGTGAGTCCAACTCTGCTCCCACATCTGATAATCTAAGGCTTTCAACAACGAGATTTATCAATTTCGTACATAAAGAATGAAATTTTTTAGATATTAAAGGAGGTGCTTAACTCAAAGCCCTTCATGCATCACCAATGAAATTCTTATGATAAGACGGGGATTAAATTTAGCTGGGGTCTTTAGAAAACACGGATCGGGAGTTCGCTCGTCCAACTGAAAACTTCCTTGAACGCCTGATGATCTAAAAATCAATATTTTCCTACAAAACTCAATCCAACCATCAAAATAGAGTGAGAAAATGATAATAATACCTGATATTACATTCAAAATCTAAATTATCACTTAAACCCCAGCGACTGAGCAAGATAAATGTACTCAAATTACTCTTCAGTAGCTATCATCAATGGCTAAAAAAAATTACGCATGAAAAATGACACATCTTACAGTATTTCCATTAACAGTAACATCGACGAAGATTAACCCAAAGTCTTTCTTTATTATTAAAAAAAAATATTACATGAGAGCTTTTCGCTTAGCATGCGACTCAAAGGTTGGATCGATCAACTGACAAATGACCTCCTATTTAAAGATAAATCCTTCGACAGCTAGTTCGAGTGATCCTTGTAAGAGAAATCTTGATCGTTGATGAGGATCAAAATTTCTTTTAATTTCATCCGTCGAAATTTTAAATTCTTGAGGAAATTCGAAATTTTCAATTAAATGCATTTTAATTTACTCAAAAAAAAAAAAAAAATTGAGTTTAGTTCCCCAAAAATTTGACTTTGACTTAACCCCAGGGACCAAAGGCTTAAAATATATATATTTTTTTTCTCGGCAATACTAACTACTATTATATTAATATGTACAGAAAAACTTTACATCCAAGGAAGCTGGCTGCCCAGGGCCATCTGTGGCTCCATGGGTGGCATTAACTGACTCATACATTTGCCTCGCAGGGCGATTTTTGCAAAAAGATCAAAAAGCAGGACACGAAGATTTTCCAGAGTAGCACCATAACAACCCACGCAGGGGCTTTTCCAAAAAGAATTGTGACCCAAACATACTGTATAAACTGAAAGCATAACCATGAACAGACAAAAGACAGGTAGCGCCATAAACCAGGTGCCAAACATAAGACTCCCCCACTGCGACTGCGGTAGCCGCGAGCAGGACTTAGCCACATGAAGAACACAAACCACAATATAGAACAGAAAATTGAAATTGACCAGAACCCTGAACCCGGCCTGAGAGGACCCGACCTGAGAGAAGGAAGCAAAAGCACAAGAGCGCCTCTGGGAGCTAATCCTCTGGCTCTTCTTCCACAATTCTGCTCCATCCTTGTCCCTCTGGAACGCCTTCCCACATAGCCATGGGATTCTGCACAGGGGTTGGCTGCTCGGGACCTCGAAGTTGGGAGGGTGGCTGAGGATGCTCTCTTCCCGAAGTGCCCGCAGCAGTTGACGTCTCTCCCATTGGGCGCTTTCCCTTGCCGCTCTTTGAGCTATCCACTGCATTTGATGGCTCCCCCATTGGGAGCTTCCCTTTGCCGCTCGTTGTGATATCCTCTGCAAGAACCAGTGACGACCACTCTTCGTTCTCCTCTGGAATTTTGGTGAAAAGCACAGAGATATGTGCATTAATTCCTGCATTATCCCTGGAGCTACCCAGTGTGAAGATAACTGAGCCAAATGCTGGGAACATGGGCTCCCCCTCACTAGAGCTGCCAACTTCCATAACTTGACAGGCCGGAATTGGGGTAGCTCCCCTTCTTCGATAACAGTAGCAGCAGCAACAATGGTGATGAATGTCCACTGCAGGGGGACGGGAGGATTCTCCACGCCCTGGGCCTCTCCTGCAAGGCATTCTTTCACGCACCATGATAACCACCCGTTCCTCGTTCTGTTCACAAGCGGAGGAGGGCCGATAGAATTTGCGAACCTTTCCCACAGCTTGCTGTTCCCAAATTGGGATTGAACTGTGCTCAAAAGAGTGTAGACACAGGCCAAGAAACGCAGGCATGGAGCGGACCTCACCCCAGCTCTCAACCACCAGCTCGCGGCGTAGACACTTAGCGTACCATGAATTCTTCTCCACGCATTGTGCTCCCATCTCCAGCCAATCCTCATACTTAAGCTCATTACCATCTCTGTTGAAGTGACCTACATTGAATGCGCATCGCAGGCTTTCCATCACCTCCAGCGGCTCCATTAAGGATGCCCTCATGCCTCTCCCGTTCCAGTGTTTCGACGGCTTGAGGTATTAAAGGCCCTTGCATTTTCACGTGGCAGCCCATGCTCGTCATGTGGCACTGCCTTGTCCATTTCGATGACATCCGCATCCGGGGAATAATCATACCAAAGGCCTAAAATATAGCAAAATACTTAATTTACCTTAATCCTGGGACATTTTAAATTTTGAATTTTAAGGACTGACAAATTTTTCCTTCGGAGAATTTAAATTTACCTAGGACCTAGAATTAATTAAATTTCTAGTTTAGGATTTTAATTTATTTTTTGCTAGAAAATTGAATTAATTAATCTATGAGGAAATAAATTATTTTTCCAACCCTTAAGACACTTTACATCATGATTTTCATATTTTTTAAATCTCAAGGTGGAAAACCCATTTGTAAAAGACCCTCATAGACTACTCCTTTTTGTGACAAAATATAATCCAACAGACCAAGCAATTCGTAATAAAATAACCTAACCAAATAGTTAGGATTATTCCCAAATCACTTCTACATAGACCCGAACTATAACAGTAGGACTCGCTTAAGATCCTAGTGACAAAATCCATTCTAGCTTTGGGGTAAGACTAAAGAAAAACTCTGTTGACCATTCAACAATGGACCAGTGAGACAAAAAACCTCCCAGAATATATATCGTCACCAGAAAAATAGGTTTACCTAGACAAATTACATACACAACACAAAACTGTTGAGATTATTTACATCATATACATGAAGAATGGGTTTACACTATATCATCTTGGTCAAGCTGATGATGATGGTGGGATGACACAGAGACATCGTTCAGGTGTTATCCCTTTTGCGAAAAAAATGGGGTGTACTACTATGAGTCATCGACACGTAGTGGTCAACATTTGGCTCTACTTGGGGACATGTTCAATACCGTAGGAATGAGAGAATCTAGAATTGGCATCCATGCAACATAAAACATAACATAATTAGTGTCCATCCAAAAATCATCATATAACGTTAAGCATAGGAGAAATAGAAGCTGTTCATTTACTAATTATCCTAATAACATGAAAAACATCTACCTATAAAATAAAATATTGAAATAAAAGGGAATAGGGTTAGGAATACAATACAAAGGATGCCCCATGGCATCATATGATTTCAATGTAGTGCATGCTAAGCACTTGCCTTCTTTCAGGAAAATTTGTTTGTTGTTTCTCAGATGTGCTATTTCCAATCTTACACACGGTAGGACTTTTTCATATCCGAAAATCAATTTGCTTGCGGCCATCAGATGCATCAAACCACTTTCTCATTCTCTTTCTCTTATGTATTTTCTTTGTGGTAGGTTGGATCACTGATGATGTGGAACATTTTGCTTCAAAACTCTCAGATGAAGTATGTAAGATATGCATGGCATGTCTTTCTTCATTCTGCATCTACTCTGTCAAGAATTATGGATCAGTCTCATAGGTGTCATGAGTTATAATTTGATCTTTTATCACTGGTGGATTAACCATGTGAACATCAACGTGATTTTTATTAATTTCCATTTTATTTAGTTCACCTTCAATTAACCACTTTTCAATGGAACAAATGACCTCCTCATAATAAGATGGAGCTTGCTGCAGTAGATAGGGATGCTTATGATCTGTTGACGTTTCTTTGTTTCTTTCATCCTCTGACTGATGCTGAAATTTCTGTACCTATATTGTTATGGCATCCATCTGGTTAGAGTGTTCAACCTTCATAGCACTGACTTCCTTGGCATGGTTTTCCTCCATGGTCAATAACTTATTCTGAAGACATATCTGACCAACTTCCATATCTTTTATTACTTTATCATTGTCTGCTTTTATGGTCATCATGTAATTTTGCATAGAGCTCATTTCATTGTCATGATTGGCTTTCATGGTTTCCATTTCCTTAGCATGTTTTTCTCTCATGACAAGTAAATAGTTTTGCATGGAAGTCATTTCTTTCTCATGATGAATCTGCATGTCGGTCCTCAGAGCCTTCATATTTTGAGCACACTTTTCTACTACGGTAGCTACGTGATCGAAGTATTTAATTTTCATGATTTCCATCTCCTCATCACGTTTTTCCAGCTAGGTGTACAAAGTTCTCATATCCTTGGCGTAATCAGCTATAAATTTTTCTTGATTAAGCTCCATATTTTTTACCAGCTATGTTAGTTCTTCTATAAGATGTTTATCATTTTCCCTTTCATTGTCAACACTAATTTGACAACTTGTTCCCGCTTTTGCACTATCATGGATTCGTCTTGCAACAGTACAAGTGGATGGCACATTCTGATATGGAGAATTGCCTTGAAATATTTCATTGGTAGTTGGATCCTTTACAAGCTCACTTTCATCATGTTGCATAGTATTAGGGGC
The DNA here is from genome assembly GCA_000404065.3 of Pinus taeda. Classification (NCBI taxonomy): domain Eukaryota; kingdom Viridiplantae; phylum Streptophyta; class Pinopsida; order Pinales; family Pinaceae; genus Pinus; species Pinus taeda. The sequence continues at coordinate 9,003 of APFE030285897.1, forward strand.
ACAAGGCGAACCACCTTGATCTCCATATCTTTCTTCAAAAGCAATGATGATGTCTTGTAAAAAAGCGAAAGAATCTTCAGGACAATTATGAAACCAATTCAACACATCACCCTCTAAAGAAAAGGAAAATAGATGCATCTTGACATCTTCATGTTTATATTAGGAATAACTACAATATCTAATTATTAGATGAGTAACCCTTGATAGATGCTTTTTAGCAGTAGCTGAATCACCACTTGAGAACAAAGGTAATTTATGAATGGCCTCTTCTGGAATATCATGGAGAAAGTTAGCAAAATGACACAGGGTAAACAAGTCATCCACAATGACTTGATTAAAGGGATAAAGAGGGACCAAATGAATGCTAGAGAGAGACCCCTGCTCAAGAAAATCAAGAGACACATAAGAAGCGGGCTTCTAGTAGGAATTATTGTAAGAAATGAAAGAAGTGGAGTCGCCACTTGAACATGAATCTAGCTCTAAGATCCAAAAGGAAAAAACAACTGAATATAAGAGAGGGCTTCTTGTCTGAGAATTAATGGATGAATAAGTGGAGTCGCCACCCAAACAAGAAATGAACCGATATGTCTAAGTGCTAAAAGTGCAGATGGAACGATTAATGAGATGACGAAAGATAAGGCAATGAAAATATCAAATGACGCTAGGAAATGTTGTGCTGATGGGATAAGAAATGATGAAAGATTAGATGATTAGAAAAATGTCGTGAGGACCAAGGACAGAAAAACTATATCCCCAGCAACGACTCCAAAAAACGTTGGCATTTCTAGCTAAAATGAATGATAGAAAGATGAAAGATGAATGTCGTAGAGCCAAGGCCCAATAAATTGATCCCTGAAAACTACGCTAAAAAATGTTGTGCTGCTTGATGAGCTAATAAATAGTGGAAATGATGAGATGATTAAAACGATGTCGAGGAAACCAAGGACAGAAAAACTCTGTCGTCGGCAACGGCGCCAAAAATGTTGTCACACAAAGTGTCTAGGCACCACGACAACGCTCAGAGTAAGGGTTGTCACTCTAATCCTTACTCACCTAGACAAGTCAAGGGGGTAGTCCCTAAGGTGAATGGATGAGTGTAGCCTATGGAACACGGGCTCTAGGAGATTTTAAGAATGAACAACTTGATGAATTTAGAATAAGTCTCAGTCAATTGAGATAGATAGACACAACCATAAGATAAAAATGACTACAAACCAGTGCCTTTAATTTGAAATTTTGAATTAACAAAAGACTAAATAAATGACAAGTCACCTAGAGCAATTTATAATGTGGCAAAGCGGTGACCATGAACAATTAAATGTAAAAATTCTCAAAACTGACATGCAAGATAATCTAGCAAATTATCTTTCTCCAATAGTGAATATGATTTAAAACATTTATCGCACGTTGACCATAGAAAAATCATGAAGATTGCATTTAATCACGAAATAACACCAAGGAACTTTAAATTAGAATTTTAATTATTTCTTAGGCAATTAGTTGAATGAAGAAATCAAAATCTTTTAATGTGATAGAATTAATATGAATTAAGGGGTTAAAAAATAAAATTTTAATGGGCCATAGGCCATATTAAAATATTCAATGTGAAAGCGCAAATCCCTTTTTAGTTTATTTTATTCTCAATCCCAAAGTCACAGAAAATTTTAAATATTTTTAGATTTTTAGATTTTTTAGAATTTTTTAATGTTTTGGATTTTTTAAAATTTTTAAAATGTTTTGTATTTTTTAGATTTTTAGAAATTTTTATTAATTTTATTTTGTAAAAAATAAAAAAATCAAAATATAAAAAAAAAATCAAATGTCACAATATTAACTTTTTTTATAGGTTTTCTAATGATTTTTAAATGAAAATCATAATAAAATCAAAACCATTAAAAAAAAAAAATCAAAAAGTTAAAAAATAAAAGTCAAAACAGAAAATAAAACAAAATGAATATATATAAAAATAAAAAATAAAAAATCGAAAATATTAAAACTTAACCCTAACCATGAACATTAAAAACATATAAACAAAAGAAACCACAACACAAAAAAGTTGAACGTTTGGTTGTGTTTGCAAGTCCGGTGGCAGAGAGGAGAGCTCAAAGGCAGGGATGGAGAGATGTGTGGACAACGGGGTGGGCAAGTCGAAGAAGAAGGGACAAACAAGCAGATGGACAGTAAGAATGGAGCAGCGGATGAGAGATGTTGCAAACAAGGTTTGCAGTTTGGGCAGTTGGCCAAAAGGCAACGAAAAGGGATGGATACTGCGCGGGAGATGGAGTAATGGAGCTGCAATGAGGAATGGATGCGCGGATCAAGGGGATTCGAAGGGGAGAATGGAGTGGAGCGAGAAACTCAAATGAGCTTAGGAAACGTTGCGGGAGAGCAGAGAGAGGGATGCAAGAGAGCAAAGAGGAGAGCAGAGGAAAGCTAGGGCAGGATTTGAGCATTGAGCAATGACGACTGCAAGTGTATGGCAGCAGTGATTGGACAACAAATGGAAATGGAGAATGTGAATAAGCTAATGGGCGAGTTCTTTCCTATTGCAGGTTTGCGTGGAGAAAAAGGCAACATTTAGAGGCAAGGAGGAGCTTGGACATAGCAGCAAGGTATTAAGGAGCTTGCCAACACGCATGAAATTTTATAAGGGTAAATGCAGGTCCAAGAGATGGCAGCAAGGGGTTTGCAGATTCGTGGAGAACGCAGGCAGCAGACAGGTAGACAAAGAATCGAAGAGAAATTTCCAGAATAAGATTTTATATCTCTGCTTAGGATTTACCAATGAAACCCTTAAAAATTTAAATTATTTCCATATCTAAAATGAAATTTAAATTTAAACCCTTGGACTGCACAAAAAAATCTAAATAATAACCTTGGAAGATCACATTGGTAAACCCAGGAGATCTAGATCTTACCCTCCAAGGCCTAGATCTAGACTCTACACAGATTTCTTCCTCAGATCTGTAGCTGCAAGACAATAAGAAACACCCAAATGATATACAATGATAAAACTCTGACCCAGAAAAACCCAAGTCAGAAAACCAAAAAGTAATTTACAGATCTATGTACAAGAATGGTAGGTCTATCAAATCTTGGGAGTGTGAGTCCAACTACGCTCCTAGATCTGATCATCAGAGGCTCTGAGCAGCTAGATTTATCAATTTTGTACATTAAAAATGATTTTTTTTAGATTTTAAAGAAGGTGCTTAGCTCAAAGCCCTTCATGCATCACTAGTAAAATTCTTATGATAAGCCCAAGATTAAATTCAACCAAGCTCTTCAGAAAACAGATATCGGGAGTTGGCTGGTCCAACTGAAAACTTTACCGAACACCCGATGATCTAGAAATCAAGATTTTCCTACAAAACTCAATCCAACCATCAAAACAGAGCGAGAAAATGATAATAAAATTCAGATAAATAGAGATACCTTCTATAACATTCAAAAAATTATCACTTAAACCCCTGCAACTGAGCAAGATACCTGTACTCAAATCTCTTTTTAGAAGTTATCATCAAAGAATAAAAAAAAAAATACGCATGAAAAATGACACATATTACAGTATTTCCATGAAGAGTAACAATGGCGAAGATTAACTCCAAAGTCTTTCTTTATTATTCAAAAAAAAGATTACACAAGAATGTTTCTCTTAGTACACGACTCAAAGGTCGGATCGATCAATTGACAAATGAACTCTTATTTAAAGATAAATCCTCCAACAACTAGATCAAGTGATCCTCATCAAAGCAATCTCAATTTTTGATGAGGGTCAAAATTTCTTTTAATCTCATCTATCAAAATTTTAAATTCTTGAGGAAATTTTAAATTTTTAATTAAATGCATTTTAATTAACTCAAAAATAAAAATTTTGAGTTAATTTCCCCAAAAATTTGACTTTGACTTAACCCCTATGGACCAAAGGCTTAAAATTTAGCAAAATAATTAATTTACCTTAGTCCTGGGACCTTTTAAATTTTGAATTTTAAGGACCCACGAATTTTGCATTCGGAGAATTTAAATTTACCTAGGACCTAAAATTAATTAAATTGTTGGCTTAGGATTTTAATTAATTTTTGGCCAAAAAAATTAATTAATTAACCTATGAGGGGATAAATTATTTTTCCAACACTCAAGACACTTTACATCATGATTTTCATATTTTTTACATCTCAAGGGGGAAAACCCATTTGTTAAAGACCCTCATAGATTACCCATTTCCGCGACACAAATATAATCCAATAGACAAATTAATTTGTAATAAAATAGCCTAACCAAATAGTTAGGATTATTCCCAAATCACTTTTATATAGACTCGATCTATAACACTAGGACTCGCCTCAGATCCCAGTGACAAAATCCATTCCGGCTTTGGGGTAAAGATCGAAGGAAAATTCTGCCGACCATCTGAGAATGGATCGATGAGACAAAAACCTGCTGGAATGTAGATAGTCATTAGAAAAGTAGGTTTACCTAGGCAACTACATACATGACATAGATTTGCTGAGATTATTTACATCATATACAAGTAGAATCAGTTTACATTATAACATCTTGGTCAAGCTGATGATGATGGTTGGACAACACGGACACATCAATCAGGCGCTATCCCTTCTGCGAAAAAAGGAGATTTACTACTATGGGTCGTTGACACATAGTGGTCAATAAGGCCTTTATCCCATTGTTCTCCCATTGTCTAATTTTACCTTGTATGGTTTCCCTCTCTAAGGCCCGTTAGATTTTGCAGCAACAGGGCCCTAACATCTCACTTAATTGGTATATATTTTGCATGGAAATATTTTTATTGAGGATTTATTTTGAAATATTCCATTAACTCTCTTAATGAGTAAATGATACATGATTAACTCCCAATTCACTAGGAACTTTTGTAAGTACTCTATTAAGTAATTTTCATGCATAATCTTCATTTCATCTTAAAATAAAATCGTTTATTGGTTACAAGAACTGATAGTCGACTTCAAGCTATACTTGGGTTTGAGATAAATGAAGAATGAATGGATGTTAAACCAACCACCATATATACAATAAAAGTGCTCAACATGTATAAGGCATAATTGTTTACACTAATGCTATTATCCAAAAATAAAGTGTATATATATCTATATAGATATATATATTGTATATATGTTATATGTACATATACATACATACATACATACATACATACATACATACATATATATATAATATATATATATATATATATATATATATATATATATAATATATACACTTTATTTTTGGATTAGTAGCATTAGCGTAAACAATTATGCCTTATACATATATATATATGCATGCCCGAGAATTGAATTGTTTAACCGCCTTGATTAGATATTTTTATCACCCAAAACCACATTGTTTATAAAGTCTTAAATCTCAAGCAAGTCTTCTATGTAACTAAGAGGGAGGCTACCATCACCTCACCCTCCCTCTTCTACACTTTAAGTCACCTCTCCTCTGACTCAAGGGGGTATTCCTTAGGATAGGATTGTTGAGATTTTAGGCAACAAGAAGACAGGTGATATGAAGAGTAAATTACAACAAAGAATTTTCAAACAATTTGTAGAAATTCCTTGTACATTCAAACTGCTAATTGTAATTTGCTAAAACAATAGACTTGAATCTACTCTACTAATTGCAGAAACCAATTTAATCCATCGCGAAATCACGAAGCATACAAAAGAAAGAATTCAATCAACACATTACACAATGATTTCCTAGGGAAAGCCACAACTAAAAACCCCGCTATCTATATATTGCATTAGTCAGAAAATATGAGAAGATTACAATGATTTTCTCATGCCCAAACAACCTCTGCACTATCTCTACTTGTCTTACTACTTCCTAGACAAGCCTAGGCCAATACTTAACCAATTTTTTTCTTGCACAACTCCCTATTTCCTTGCATTGTTTCCTTGGGAATTAGCCCCTTATTAATTAGGGAAATCCTCATTTGGAATTGTGTAATACATCATAGGCCTTCCTCTGACTGCATGCACCACCTGTACAATTTGGATGGTTATACAACTGATAGTACACTTCCCTTAAACTCCAATCTCAATTGGGTAACTCTCAAATCACATATGCATGTGTTATTTATGGTTGACTTATCAATTCACTGGTTGATCATGAAGTACACACCACACTATTTGACCTCCCCTTAGTACCTCCAACAGTTAGAACTAGTTAAATTGACTTTAAATAAGATAAACTGAATTAATTAATTACAACTCAAAATAAACTCAACTAGGGCTCCTAAGAAGTAGGAGTCACTACACATGACTAAAGTTAGACCCTCAACTCAAATTAACTAAACCAACTAAGTCAAACTAACTTAATTAACTCCTAGAAGTTGTTATGAGATGTGGAATTACAAATTTCTTCTAATTTAATTCAAGGGAAAATTAAATTAGAACTTTTTTTGGTGCCATTTTCAACACTCCCTCTTAGTAAGAAAGGGATTATCAGATACCTCGATCCTGCCCCTATGGAACTCAAATTTTCCTCTTGAGAGTGCCTTAATCAAGATGTTTGCATCTTGTTCATCTGTAGGAATGTACTCTATCATCATGATCTGCCTTTGAACACAATCTCTAAGATGGTGGTACCAGATGTCAATATGCTTGGACCTATCATGAAAAATTGGATTCACTGAGGGTTTGATGCAACTCTAGTTGTCACAGTAAATCATTATAGGATCCATCGGTTGACCAAATAACCCAATAAGGATCTTCCTCATCCAAATAGCCTCACAAGTTGCTTGACTAGCAGCCATGTACTCTGCTTTTGTTGAATTGAGTGCAACTGATCTTTGCTTCCTGTTGTACCAAGAAACTATTGTTGACCCAATATTGAAGGTTCCTCCTTATGTGATCTTCCTGTCTAGTGGATTCCCTGCTCAATCTACATCTGTGAAGCCTTGAAACATCACTCCCTCTGTCCATTTGTACCAAAGACCAAATTGAGTGGTGCCTCTGAGGTATCTCAACACATGTTTGGTTGCCTTCCAATAGAGTTTCGTTGGTTCCTTGACTAAGTTGGTTACCTACATAACACATGTTCAATTGTGTGTTCACCAAGTACATAAGTGAACCCACAAGCTGCCTGTAAATGGTAGATTCTACCACTTCACTTGAAGTAGCATATTCCTTCCTCCAATTCCCTGCTAGAGGAGTCTCCATGGGTTTGCTGCTCTCCATGTGAAACTTCTTCAGCATATCATTGGCATACTTTCCCTGAGAGACAAACAGTTCCCCATCTCCTTACCAAATTTCCAAACCAAGGAAATAATGAATGAGCCCCATGTCTTTCATTCCAAATTATCATGCCAAATATTCTTTGCAAGATTTTATGAGCTTCTCGTCACCTGTTAGAATTAAATCATCGACATATAATACTATAATCAATAATTTACCTTCAACCACAATATGGTAAAGGTTTGCATATGCTTCAATTTTGTTGAAGCCAAACACGGTGAAATAACTGTCAATCCCAGTGTACCAAGCACGGGGTGCTTGTTTCAATCAATACAACGCTTGCTTGAGTCTACACATGTGACTCTCTGTCGAATGTCTCAAATACTTATGGTTACTGCATGAAAATCTCTTCCTCAATCACTCTGTTGTGGAAAGTTGTCTTCACATCCATCTGATGTATATTCCATCCCATCTGCGTTGAAAGTGCTAGAATAGATCTAATTGAAGAGTACCTTGCTACTAGAGCAAAGGTCTCCTCGCAATCAATTCCCTCCACCTGAGAGAACCACTTGGCCACAAATCTGGCCTCGTGTTTCTCTACACTCCCATATTTTACTTACTCCACCTTGTAGATCCACCTGGATATTACAACTAACTTGCCCTCTGGTCTTGGGACAACTTCCCAGGCACTGTTCTTGATAATGGAATCATATTCCTCTACCATGGCATCAACCCATAATAGTTATTTCACTACTTCCTCGAATGAGGATGGCTCAATATCTACACTCTTTCTCATAAGAGCCATATAGCCAATGTACAAATCTGGTGACGTCCTCTTCCTGTGTTGTGATTTGGGTGCTCCCACATTCTCTCTAGCATCATACATCAATCTGTCAGCCTCTCTGGTGCGTTTCCTTCCATCTCTTGATGTCTCTGCATGAGTGGGTGCTTCCACTCTCTACTCCTCTTCTTGTGGTTTCTCCACAACATTCTGAGGTTCTTCCTTTGGAGCTAAAAGCTCCTCATATGAATGCAATTGAAGCTCCCTCTCAAAGGAACATCTCATGGCCTTCTCTTCATCGAACTTCACATATCTATGAACAACTATCATCTTGTGAGATGGAAGGTACACTTGATAGTTATGAGGTGTATCAATGTACCTCACAAATATGCCCAACTCAGTTGTTGGTTCTATCTTTTTCCTTGCATCCTTGGAAACATGACAGTAAACTGATGAACGAAAAATCATGAAGTGTGCCACATCTGGTTTCTTACTTGAAAAAGTTTCTTCTGGCATACTCATCTCGAGAATCCGATGAGGACTCATGTTCTGCACATATACTGTTATGTTGCATCCTTCAGCCCACAAGTGAAATGATAGGCCCTGATCATGCAACATTGCCCATGCAACTCTCACAATACTTTTTTTCTTTCTTTCTGCAACCCCATTATGTTGTGGGTTATGGGGTGCTATTAACTCCTGTCGAATTCCTTCTGACGTACATAAGTTCTTGAATTCATTCGACACATATTATCCACCGTTATCACTCCTAAGAGCCTTCACTTTCTTGCCAATGTCTTTCTCAACAAGTGCTTTAAATTCACAAAATTTTGAGAGCGTTTGGTCTTTCTTATGCATGAAGAATATCTAAGAGTTATGTGACAAATCATCTACAAATATTAAATAATACCTATGCTTGGTCATGGAAGCTGTCGAGAATGGTCCACACGCATCTTAGTGAAATCTTTCAAAGATCACTTGTGCTCAACTATCCTTATCATGAAAGGTGGATTTGGTGTACTTCCCTAATGTACACCATTTACATGTATCAAGTTGCTCTAGTGTGCCCTTGGGAAGTCCTGTAGAAATTTGTTGCATGATCATCAAAGCTCCATGGTGAAAATGGCCTAATCACCTATGTCATAATTCACCGATGTCTCAGCTCTGCACCTTCTCTGCTTTCATGCTCAAAGTACCACCATCTTCTACATCCAAATTGTAGAGGTTCTTCACCCGAACCTCGATCTAATTCACCTCTCCCATGGCTATGTGACAAAGGAAAGTTCCTTTGCTAAATATCACAACATAGCCACAGACTTTCAACATAACAACTGAAACTAAATTCTTCTTTAGACCTAGAACATACATGACATCTTTCAATGTGAAAGAAGAACTAGACTTCCTCTGAAAAGTAATGGTACCGATGTCGGTCGCACTATACCCTCCATCATATCCCATCTCAATGTGCATCTGGAGGTCCTTCTCCTCCAAGTTGCTGAAGAATTCTTTGTTGTCAGTCATATGGAATGAGGCTCCACTATCCAAGTACCACACACTACCCATCACAGATGTCATCATGCATGCAATGAGGGTGAAATCCAACTCGAATTGTGAAGTAAGAGCTTCACCTGCTGCTCCTCCTGAGGGCTTCTTGTCGGCCTTCTTGTGCGGACACTTCATGGCATAGTGCCTTAGCTTGTGATACTGAAAACATTTAATCTTTGACAAGTCCTTCTTGTCTGCCTAACCAAAATCTGATTTGAAATGGGATGTCTTCCCTTTCCCTTTCTTTGCCTTTCCATCGAAGGCACAGTTCTCCTCATCATCATGCTTGGATGCAGATACATCTCTGTTGTTTCGCCTTATCTCTTTTTACACCAAGTTGGACCATAAATGCTCCCACTCTGGTAGCTTCTCCCTCCCATTTACCAAATCCTATTAGTTGTGCCAATTCTTGGGAAGGCCTAGAAGTGCTAGGTTGATGAAATCATCTTCAGCAACTGTTACACCAACACTTCCAAGCTCATCCCGACATTGGGTGAACTTGGCCTAGTAATTTGGTATTATGTCTCCCTTCTCCATCTTGCTTGTCCTTCAGTGTCAACTTCATATGGTCACTGTTGTTCTGAAGCAAGTCTATTAAGGCCTTCCACATTGCATATGGAGTTTCCTTTCCGTGGAGGTTCAAGTCAATATGATCTCGAGCTCCTTCCAGTAAGATCCTTCTTGCTTTGGCAACATTCTTCTTCCAGTTTTCCAGATCTTGAGCATCAGTTGTTAGAGGCTTAGGAATATCACTGTCTTGAATTCCTTCTACCCATTATCTTCCAACACTGCTTCTATCCTATCCTTCCAAGCTATGTAATTTGAGTTTCCCTCAAGGGTATACTCAAGCCTCAATCCATAGAATGACATCCTAATCCTGTTGTTAGTTCTGGAGAATAGATATTCAAAACTTGTTCCTCCTACAAGTACACACTCGTATTTTTCTCTTCTATAGTGATTTCAGCTCCGATACCATGTAAAAATTCCTTGTAAATTCAAACTGCTAATTGTAATTTGCTAAAACAATAGACTTGAATCTATTCTATCAATTACGGAAACCAATTTAAATGATTACGAAATTACGAAGCATACAAGAGAAAGAATTCAATCAACACATTACACAATGATTTCATGAGGAAAACCACAACTAAAAAGCTCGCTATCTATATATTGAATTAGTTCGAAAATATGGGAAGATTACAATGCTTTGCTCATGCCTGAACAACCTCTGCACTATCTCTATCTGTCTCATTGCTTCCTACACAAATCTAGGCCAATACTTAACCAATTTTCTGCTAGCCCAAGTCCCTATTTCCTTGTGTTGTTTCCTTGGGAATTAGCCCCCTATTAATTAGGGAAATCCTCAATTGGAATTGTACAATACATCATAGGCCTTCCTTTGACTGCATGCACCACCTATACAATTTGGATGATTATACAACTGATAATAAACTTCCCGTGAAATCCAATCTCAACTGGGTAACTCTCAGATCACACACGCATGATTTATTTATGGTTGATTTATCAGGTAACTGGTTGATCATGAAGTACACACCACACTACTTAACCTCCCACTAGTTCCTCCAACAATTGGAACTAGTTAAACTGACTTCAACTCAAATAAACTAAATTAATTAATTACAACTCAAAATAACAACCAGGTCTCCTAAAAAGTAGGAGCCACTCTACATGACTTGAGTTAGACCCTCACCTCGAATTAACTGAACCAACTAAGTCAAAATAACTTAGTTAACTCCTACAAGTTGTCATGACATGTGGAATTACAATTCTCTTCTAATTTAATTCAAGGGAAAATTAAATTAGAATCTTTTTTGGTACCATTTTCAATAGAATGAAGAAAATAAAATGGATAGAAGAACCAGAGGCTAATATCTTTCTATTGGGTAGTGATATTAAAACAAGGCTCATATGGGAGGCTATCCTCATGATGGGAAGAGGACAATATCGCTGAGACACTCAAGCTATTTTCACACTTTCCTTGTTGTCTCAAATTGCAAAAATAACACTAAGGATATTACTAAACCGAAAAACATCCAATACTTATGGAGATTATAGTTTTTTTGAATGAAATATAAGTGCATTCAATCAAATCTTGAAAGAAAATGCAACATAATCAATATTCTGAAGGTAATATGATAAAAAATGGAAAACTCCTACAAAGTTGTTAATCTGTACACATATATCAAGCTACTTTAACCACAAGAGGAAAGACAAGATCTAAAAGATTCCTTGCCCATAATATAAGGCTCTGTTGAAGCCCCGAAAATCGGGTCGACAACAAGGGGGATACCCACCCGGTCCGGACCTTGGTTGGCAGCTCCTTATCCGTTTGGTATAACGGGTCCGACTGGGGATAATGGGACCCGTTTCCCAATCTAAGGGTGTGTGTGTGTGTGTAGAGTTGGATGATGCTGATCTTAGAGTACTTTAAAGCTAATTTAATTCAAATTCTTAAACTAAGCCTATGCTATTGTAATCTAATGAGAAACAACACATCTAATCTACGCTAACCTGGGGTGTATATCTTCTATTATGAAATCTAAAGAGATTTCAAACAATAATTGGTAATAAAGATCATTCAGCTATCATAAGAATAGAAATCAGTTAAGATAAACCACTTTGCATAACAAGTTAGGAAAAACAGTTGTGAACAACATATCGCATAATAAGTTATTCATATATCAAACATAAATAAATGACTCCACCGTATAGAAGTGCCAAATGGTAACTCATACATTCATGCAATAACATATAAACAACTGAAAACTGTATATCACTTAAAGAATATAAGCAGAAATGGCCAAGAGATAAAAAGTACCATTTATGACTAATCCTACTCATAAACTTCAAGCAAAAACGATTTATCTCTACTTGTTCTAACATCTACTAAGAGTACAAAAGTGCAACATCAGTAGCAGACATCAAATGCAAACATTAATAAATCTCGATCCATCCATTCATCAAAACCTCCTCTGAGGGTGCAGAAGTGCATGTTTCAAGGACAAGTTTTTGACAAATTTCTGGACCCTTCTCTAAATGCACGAGAAGGGTTAAAATACTACTTCCTAATTCTAATAATAGTGTCTTTACAAATTAGGATGTGGTTTTCAAATGACCGTCCTTTTTCTAATCTAATAAAAAGAAAAAAGAAATTTCTAAAATAAGGCTACTTCTGAACTTGGTCCTTAAAACTGCAAGTGTTCATCATGGACTTGAGAATAGTCAGTTGGCTGACTTCTGCGCTGAGCTGGGCTGCGAAAACAGAATCTATGAGAGCTGGCACTACTTTTTCGGCTGCTTTTATGATGCATTTCATAGTCATCCATTGACTATGTGGCTTGACCAAGTATGCCCAGTAACACTCCCAATTTAACCTTTTCAATGCCTGGATTGCTTTTTCCTTTTCCTGCGCCTTCTTCTTCCATTCTGCTTCCAGTCGTAGTTTATTTGGTAGGTACCCCGAGGTGGTCTCCTCGATTAAGTTGGCCCTCTGTAAATTCTCATTTACACAATCGATAAGAATGTTTGCCTGCGTGGCCGCTGTCTCCGCTGCTTGTTCCACCTGCCTGATTTGATCGTCCCATTTATTAAAGAGCAAATTATTTATGATTCTCGTTTATTCTAGGTGCACTTTCTCTTTTCCCTTCCTCTTCATCCTGCCAAGCTAAGTATTCTGTCACCCGTCTATCACTCTGATCATAGTCACTTCGTAATTCCGCCACTTGATTGGTGATTTTATCGCTCAGCTCACAATAGTGACTCCACTATGATATCTTACGTCCCAACTCTTCCTGTTGCTCCAGAAGTTGCTCATTTAAGTCAATATATTCTGAAACAAATTCGGCAAGCTTAGGCGTCTTTATGCATTGCTTGTAGAATTTGCAACTGCTTTCCTTTCTCATCTAGACTTCTTTGATAGCTTATCTGCATCTGCTGAAAGTCTTCCTGTAACTTCTCGAGCTATTTGGACACTTCAATACTAGCATTGGCTTGTTGCAGCTGTCGTTGTAGTAGTTGTATTTGATTTTCTTGTTCTTTCAACAGTTGTTGAACTTCCAATGCCTTGTCAATAGTTGCAGAAGCATATGCTCCTGCAATCTGAGACAACTTAGTGATATTTTCTGTCGGGTTATTGTTGGGGTCTTTCCATAAGACGTCCAACTGTTCAGCATCTTGTGACAGTGTATTTTCTAGTTTTCTTTTCTTCCTTTGTCTCCTAACAACTGCTTTATGTTGGGGACTATAGAATACATCCAGTGGGGGAATTTCTTCTACATTAAGTAGAAGCTCAGAAGGTGGAGTGATATGACTATGCTCCATTTCTGTGACACTGCTGACTATGGTCAAAACCACTTCTTACGTTACCTGTGTATTGTTCACAGGTGTTCTTAGGGCTTGCCCTTCAAGACTGATCAACTCGTTGAAGGTTTCCCATTCTTTGTCTAGTTCTATTGTGACGAGTGGCGCTTTAATGACGGGAGGGGGGACATCTCTTGGTGGGGAGGCGATAACTTGTTGTCGCAACATTGCACTTGACTGAGCTGTATCTTTAGCTGTTTCTTCGCTTTTTTCTTGGTCGCTTCTGGACCTTTTAGAATGTTCAGGCACTCCTTGGGCAGTGTTATATTTGGATCTGGAAGTGCTAGAGTTTCCACTGAGGCTGACACTGGGATTTGGTTCTCTGGCAGGAAGTCGCAGCTTCTCTAGAGGAACACTGGCCAGCCTTCTTTCCCTATATAACATGAATCTTTGGAGGTCATCTGGAGACAACTTCGACCGAGTTTCCCGCAAAATTTCCTGGAGTGATCTTCTACTCTGAAACAAATCATCAAACAAATCTTTCTTTCCAACGAATACTTTTATTTTGACGTTCGTTGTAAAATCTTGGGCAACATTATTTGGGTCAAATGGTCGAGCTGGAAATTTAAATAATTGTAGACACGTCACATTCTCCACTTCGGTGAAAGCGTGTCCTACATAGAACAATGAGAAGGCCCCACAAGCTACAGGAAACTGAAGCCATATGGACTTCTTCTTGTCTTTTAGGTCTTTGGTCAGGCCGCCTTCTGAGCAGGTTTGATAGGCAATTTCCTGAGCCAAAAGTTTATCGGGGATATATAGAGGTAGGACATGTGGAGGTACAGTGCTCCCAAACACTCTAATATAAGTGAACCATTCTTCCCCGAACCATCTTGCGATGGGGATGATGTCTATCTGCGCCTCGGGTGAGCACCTCAGGGGTTCTTCATCATACATCATTCTATATAGGGGTAATATAAGTCCATGACAAATCTGATAGAAGTGTGGGACGAACTGGGAATCCCATAACATTTTATGATAAACATGAATAGGTAATGGGTCCTAGGTAGTCCATTTCCAACCCATAGTGGGGAATTTAGACACATAACAAATAGAATCCATAATATACGCAGACAGATAAAAAGGAGGATAGACCCTTTGAGACAAGGATCTTTTAGACCGGTAATTCATAACAGTCGTGTACAGATTATCAGAAAATATCTTGGCCCAATCCATAATATCGGCGTTTGTGGCAGCATCTATTAGTGGTAGCCATTCAGACGAAAATTTATTAATATCCGGCATGCCAAATAATCTACAAAGCATGGCCGCAGCAAAACAATACGGAGAGGTGAGGGAACCAATGTTGTACATACCGTTTTTGTCCTTTTTGAGCGGCTCCTCTTTTTTGGACCATTCTTTAGTGGCCTCTGCTAGGTTTGGGTTCTCTGCCACAAATTTATTGACAAATTGTCCATTGTAAGTCGTCTGTGGTTCAGGAAGATGATACATAAGCTTTAAATCTTGCGCGACGAATGATCCTATGAGCCCATGTCCTTGAACCTTGAATTGTCTGTTGTTCAACTCTGCATTGTCAAGTATCCACTTGATCATATCTGTATATGGTAAAATTTTGGGCCTAGCTGCTATCCGGTGAAGAAGAATGAACATGCTAGCTCCTCTAAGGATGCCTCGGAAGAGCGTTGTGAGCCCGCGACAGTATCAACCTTCATTACTCTAGGATTTTCTTCCTCCAGCAGCCTGTACATGCTTTCCCATGTCGAAATCCCTGCATCTCTGTTGCAGGCAGTTTCTGTATACAAAGGCACCATCTCCTTCATCTTTTCCTTCGCCTCGGAGCCTTGAGCTTTATTTTTCTTTCCCATTTGCTCCTGCATTTGGCCTTGAATCGTCTTAGCTCTTCGTTCCTGCAAATTACGAGTGAAGTGGAAATGACTGATTAAGAAAGGTGATGGGAGAGTTTTAAATGCAACAGATATATCAAATATGCCACTTTACGTGAAGTAATTCTCTACAAAAGCACGCGTCTTCATTTCATTTAATAAATGACAACTAATTCATTTACTATCATTAAAAGCGCATGATCTTGAGTCAGATTATGGTAAGTGGCTTTTCTTTGAATGGCGTGCCCGAAGGATTCGTGATTAAGTGATTCATGATTTGCTTAAGTTACATCGTAGATCGCGCCATCGCAAATCGCAAGATCGCAGATTGCACCATCGCAGCGATCACAAGATCGCAGATTGCACCATCGCAGCGATCGCAACATCGCAGGTCACAGAAGTTTAATGTTTGCCAAATCTTGCTAGTTCATTTCTGCGATATGCGATCTTGCGATCGGTGTTATCACAGATCGGTAAATCTTGAAGTTTTTCCTTATGAGTATTACTTCATTGCGATGCGATGTTTAACATGAGGGTCTTGCACATACTGATATTATAGAGGAATGAAGGCATTTCCTATCTTTTTTGCAACGCAGTTTTAAAGATATTTCCCTTATCGTAGACTTAGGTTAAAAATATTCAAAAGACCTTTCTAAGCTTACGATGGTAACCTTATTTTGAAGAAAGGAAAAACTTGCTTTTTTCTTAAAAATTTAACTAAGGGTCCCCATTCATTTAGTATTTTGGACAACACTTAAATGAACAAGGGGGGGTGTTGCTGGCCACAACACCTACAAAAGGGATTTTTAGTATGCATCACACCCTCTATGTGTAGCAGGTGAGATGCATCGCACCCTCAGCATTGAGTAGTCTGTATGGTCCAGTTTTAACCAGTTCTGAGCAGTTTTTCAGGGAGAACTTCTGGGAAATGATGTAATCAGTTGACCTTGTTCCTTTAGGGTATGCAAAAACACTTTTAGGGGTTTAGAAACCCTTGGTTTATGGACATATGTGATTGGGCTTGTAGTGCCCAAATATTTCTATCACAGTTTCCCCCTAAAGCATGAGGTCGTAAATCTTCTGATGTCGAGTGAAATGCTTTATCATGAGGATCCAAGGTTTTTCAAACTGGAAGGTGACTTGTAATACAATACAATACATTATCTTCATAATATTTTCATGATCTAGCTGAGGCGGGCATTCCCATGCTCAGCTTTATAAATTCATTTTCATGTAAATAGGACAAACAATCTTTTGTGTGGCAGACTAATGATTCTGGTAGAGCCATCATCCCTTAGCTTGGATGATTATCTATGCAGCTATGGAGTACATTTGATGTATTTATTTTCCTGAATATATTGCAGCCTGGATGGATAATGATAATGACCCTCAAGGTACTGCAGTACAATTCACGTGGTGTGAATACATGAGTCGATGTCGAACACCATGCAAAATATTTTGGTCGAAGGCCATTGATGTAAACCTATTGCCGGAAGTGAGAAACTTGGCATTGAGGCATGCAAGCTTCAAAGTACTGAAAGGGTTGTTCCTGGGTCAACTTCTTGGATAATGAGCTGATGTCAACAAGAAGTGACCCATCATAGGAGGGCCTTAATGAATCCCACATCTACGACATGAAACAGAGAAAATGATTTTATGGAGGTGAAAACGATCTGATGATACAAGGTTCAGGGTGGCAGTCATGAAAAATGGAGCGTGATGGTATTGCAGCGGATGAGGCATTAGCTGGGTTGGTGAATTCTCTGAGCGACTTCTCTTGAACATATCGGCGACACTAAAATGGATTGGTAGCGTTAACCCCAAAAAATATATGGTACGGAGGACCAATGGTGATATGACCGGTGAACGGAATAACCCAACCCGACTCAATCATGGTGATGGAGTAAAAGTGTCATGTTCAAGAGCGACCTGCTACCATAAAGTTCTTCAAGTTTTCTTCCCAATTTTTCCCCAGTCATTGCTGACTAGTACCTCTTTATTTTTTTTAATATTAAGGAGGATAACATATGCTTGTTCTATAATTTTCCCTTAAGACAAACCTGTCACTATGTTTTAGCGAGCCTAGCGACAGTGAAACTCGCTCTTGTCCGTATGGACAAGTTTGTCACTATTGTTTTAACGTGTTTAACAACAATGATAACTCAGTCCTTTTTAGTTTTAGAGAGTCTAAAAAGAGATGGAAAGGAAACTCCAATAGTCCTTTTTTGTAGTATCATCCCTCAAGTCCGAAAAAGTATAAAATAATATGAAAGGGATGACTTTTCCGATCACTTTAGTGAGCCAAAAAAGACAAGCGCTCGATATTTTTGTGTAATGATCCCTCAGGTCCAAAAAGATTAAAATATAGAGGAGGGATGGCACTTCCAATCACTTTAACGAGCTGGAAAGGCCAATTGCTTGACAATATTTTTATATTTTACGAGTCTAAAAAGAGCTTAAAAGAGACTTGTTTTTGAGGAATGAATGATATTTTTGGGTAGCATCAGGTTTCACATAAGGTTTGGAACTTTTCAACCATCGTAGTGTAAAGAAAGTGGCTAACAAAATCACTCATCGCAGTTGTTCCTCAAAAGGGTAAACAGTCAAGCGGAGGTGTATGATCAGCTAAAAAGTGGAGGTGATGGTAAAAACACGACCAAGGCTCAAAAGCTAAGAGCAATGCGATCACAAAGGTTATTTACTGAATGTGGGTTCATTTTTTAATGAGCTTAAACTTTGGGAGAACATATGCTCATTGCTAGGTTTATTTTTTAATGAGCTTGAACTTCGCGTAAGCCTGCTCGTGATAATAGTCAAAGATGTTCAATTTGCCATTAACACTATGATCTCTTGACGGTCGTACTACCTATTCAATTGCTCTATAAAACTGATTAGAAATGTAAATACATGCTTGAAAAATGAGATAAATACCAATATCTTACTTGAATTACGTGAACAGTAACATAAAAGTAGCTTTTACCTCTCATTTTTACCATTTGATTCAAATTTGGGATTGTTGGAGCTTTAGAGGTTTTTTGCCCCTTGAGTTTCATCAGCTAATTCTAGGAGATTCTATGGACAATTTTATGCATTGTCTGGACCAAGTAGAAGCTAACCCTGACCTCTTCAATTTCATTATTTCCTTTTCTGATTCTGAGCATGTTTTCCTATTTTTCTAGTCCCTAGGGGTTTTAACATTTCGTTCTCTCCCCATCGCACCTAGTATACATCGAAAGGTGTAATGCATACTGAGCTGGCCATTGGCCAGTCAGTATGCATCTCACCCTATACACAGCTAGGGTGCGATGGGCACAAGGAAGAAAGTTTATGCATTGTTTTTTCATGGAAATTTTGCTTGTTTTTGCCAAAATCAGGATCCTAATTCTTCCCTTGTTTGTTTTTCAGAGATTCATCGGATCAAGATGGTCGTTACATGGCATGAACACGAGCATGAAGAAGAGGATATGATTTCCTTACATGATCTGGGTACGGTTACTGCATTGTGAAACTGTGGCTTGCTCAAGTTCTTCCGCATATCCAGCATGAGGCAACAAATCAATTTGTTGCAATATCTTCTCGATGCATGGGATCCTACCAACCAAGTGTTTCAGATTAGAGGTAAATCCATCCCTTTGACTCTTGAGGATATCTACTTCTTGACCGGTTTATCGAGGCATGGTGCCCCTCTCTCACTATCAGGATCCACCTGTGGGGGTGAATCCATGAGGGATTACATTCGCCGATACTATAGAGATGGATCTCAGTCGAGCAGGGACGACAAGATCAGTATTCGAGATGTCACTGACCGGTCCTTGAGGACTATCTTATTCACCTTTGCTAGATTGGCTGGTAGCGTGACTCTTCACTTGGCCAATAGGTCCTATATGCAGTATGCCTTGGAATGCCTTGAACCAAAGGTATTCAACTGGTGTGATGCAGTACTTCCAGTTATAAAAGAACAGATTACAAAGGTGAAGAACGAAAGATCCAAGAACTTTGGTTATGGTTCTATTCTGACCACTTTCACCTTGGAGAAGATCCCACTGATGCAGCCACAGTAAATTTCACTCGGACTACCAGCATCGACAAAGCCACGAATGCAGAGATGGGTTGATCTTATGGCCAGACATGTTGGTCAGTCACAGATTTCATTCTCTGATGCCTTCTTCGAGTGGTTCAACCATTAGCAGATGGTTTATGTCGAGTATCCATATGTTGGGATGGATTTCCGGGGTAACCCAGATTTAGTGTTGCTGGCTGGTGAGTAGTGGGGTATTATAGGTAAAAAGATCTGACTATATCTATGTTTATTGCTTTTATAATGTCCTTACATTTTTTACATGTTATCAAGACTAATCAAACTCATATATTTGTGCAGATATTGGACCAGTGCAACCAGTAGTGTGCCTGAGGGTAGCAGCTGCCATTCTAGCAGGAGAGGTTGTAGGGAGGGTTGTCCTTGACGATCTGGACATAGCCGAGACCCTTGCAGTATTGCAGGATCAGATCAAGGATCTCACCCTTGGTATTCCGAATGTGAGGACCAACGAGTTACCTCTGAGATTACGGCACCATACCACTAGCGTGCCGAGTCTATGGACTAGGCTCTTACATATGATCACATAGTCGGTGACTTGTTACCACCAACACCATTAGTCTAGGGTGCTTTCCTGCATTTTTGAGTTTTGGGTCGTATGACCAATTTTGTCCTAGACACTGAACATTTTGTGAAAAACTATAAACAGTTATATATATTTTTGATTTTCAGAGCTTTATTTTGGTTAAGTTATATGATCCTAATGCAAATGTTGATTGAAATGCTTTTCTTTTATAAATGCTGCAAATGTCTGTCTAACACATAATTTGTTGGATAATCAGTTAATGTGTTTAAGCTTCTGGAAATGTGTTGATATTGAATAGAAGCAAACTATCTTTCCAAAATCTTGACCCTTAGGAACATACGATAGATAGCTGGATTCCTAATGGAATAGATGCCAGTAAGTTGTAGGATGATGAGTTGTGAGTCTAGCTTGACAACAAGTCAGCGTATGCCATGTGTGATGGCATCAGAGGGAAGTTCTATCAATGAGCTATATTAAGCGATGTTGTTCATTGACCGACCAATACATACCCCTTTGAAACTCACTAATTCACCGCTTGGATCAAAAATGGCCCAAGCTACAAAAGATAGGTTCTGCGTACTACGACTAGCTCCGTCGACATATCTAACAAATGATTCCAATAGGTTAGACATCTGTAACAAATGCAAAAGTGGATTACCTAACCAAAATGATCACTCTTGATGAAAACAAAAATGTAACAAAAGCATATGAAGAGATTACTACACTTAGTCAATCATAGTAACGCTTAAGATACAACCCGCTTCGGGGTTGTGACAGTGGAATCCCATCGTAATCTACTAGCTCATAGGCTCCTTTTGCTAATAATCGCTTAACAATGTAAGGACCCATCCACAATGATTGGAACTTACCTGTCCCAATTTATCAGATTCCTGATCGTAAAGTAAGAACAAGTCACCTTCTGAGAAGACACGGGGTTTGACATTTTTGTCAAATTGTGCCTTGACTCGTTTCTTATTAGCTTTGTTAGCTAAGGCGGCATCACGACAGGTTTCATCTATTTGGATTAATTCCAAGAAATGAGCTTCTTCCTCTGAAGTTTCGGGGAGAAGGTCGACTACGAGCTTGAGAGATGAAATTTCACACTGAATCGGTAAGACCGCTTGCAAGCCATACACCAGCTGAAAGGGTGTAAATCTGGTTGGATTTCTCACTGATGTCCGGTATGCCCACAAGGCCGAGTACAGGATTAGGTGCCAACTCCGTTTTTGGACTCCAATCATCCTTTGCAGCATGCGCTTCAGGACTTTGTTGATGGCTTCAACTTGTCCATTAGCTTGCGGATAGTACAAAGTAGAACTGTCATGGGACAGTCCTAACTTGGCAGCCAATTCAACCATCATGTGATTGCAGAAATGCGATCTATGATCTATGACTATAGCCTGTGGAACACCAAATCTAGAGACTACATGATTGAAAAAGAAAAGAGCAGTCGTTTCACCACTGTTGTTTAATGTAGGCATCGCCTCGGCCCATTTTGTAAAGTAGTCAACTACGACTATGATATACCCATGCCCCCGGCTGAGGTGGGGTTACATGTCATGAAATCTATGCCCCATTTGGAAAATGGCCCAACAACGACTACTAGATGCAGAGGTGCGGGCAGTATTCTAGTTTTGTGGTCAAAGATTTGACAAGCACGGCAACTTCTGACTGTGATTATGTAATCTTTGAACATTGTTGGCCAGAAGTATCCTGCTTGTAAGATATTTTGTGCCATAGCGTAACTAGATTGATGCCCCCCACATGCGCCTGAATGGAAATCATTCAAGACTTTTTCGGCCTCCTCATGGGTGAGGCACCTTCGCAGAACTGTATCAATATTGTGACGGTAAAGTGTATCACCGATGATCATGTAGTCTTTTGCTTGGTATCGAGTACGTCATTGTTCTGAGCGAGAGGTATTAGGCCTATATGTTTGGGTTTGGAGATAGATGATTATATCTCCATACCACAGATCGCTCGATGATATCAGAAACAAATATTCATCCACAACTGATGCTTTGGATGTTGAATCGTTGGTGGATGATGGGAAGTCGCATAGTAACTCTGCGAAAACCAGAGATTTCTTTGATTTGGATTTTACAAATTCCAGATCAAACTCTTGCAAAATGGCTATCCATTTTTAATATTTTCCCCCAAGTAACTAACGCGGCAGAATGTAAGTCATAGGGTTTCAATCTGACAAAATGGTAGTTTTTCAAAAGAGGATATAGTGTCGAAATCTTTGTACTGCTTGAATAGCTGCAAGAGCCAGCTTTTCAACATAGGAGTACTTGCTTTCTGTATCATTTAAGTTTCAACTTAAATAATAGATAGGATGTTCTATTCCATTGTCTTCTTGAACTAAAACCATTGCGATGGTCATATCTGTTGCAGCTAGATACAAGTTAAAGTCTTTTTGATAGTCAGGAGCGTACATTAATGATGCTTTAATTAGGGATTCCTTTAGAGCATCAAAGGAAGCTTACGCAACCTTATCCCAGTTAAAGGGCACTTCCTTTTTCAAAAGACGCATATAACCTTTAACAAGTTAAACGTAATTTGGAATGAACCTCCTCAGAAATTTTGCTTTCCCTTGGAGTTTTTAGATATGAAGCAAATTTGAAGGTGGGGACATATCGATGATTGCCTGAACCTTGCATGGGTCAAGTCGAATTCTGCCCTTAGAGACTACGAAACCAAGTCAATGACCAGAACCGACACAAAAGACACACTTGTGTGGATTGAGTCATATCTTGTAGTGTCGGCAACGTAGAAATATAGCTCTCAAATGTTGTGGATGATTAGTCCGCCTTCGTGAATGAGCTGGTAGATTGACGAGATATGGTTGAACGATGTGTTTGATATCATGGAAGGCATAATTCATAGCCCTCTGAAAAGTTTCCCTACGTTCTTTAAACCGAAAGGTAGTTTACGCTACGTGAATGTGTCCCACAGACATATAAATGCAGTCTTCAACTGGTCCTGTGGGCGAATATTTATTTGATTATACCCGAAAAATCCATCCATGAATGAAAAGATTTTGCATCTAGCGCATTCATCAATTATCTAGTCGATGAAGGGTGTAGGATAGTTGTCCTTTGGACAAGCTTGATTTACATCCTTGTAATCAATGCACACTCTAATCGTTCCTTGCTTTTTCATCACAGGAACAATATTCGATACCCAATCAGTTAGAGGAACTGGGTAAATGAAACCAGCATGTAAAAAAATTTCAACTTCTACCCTCATGGCAGCAGCTTTCTTTGGGTGTACCTGCCGAAGTTGTTGTCGTACCAATTTGACATCTGGATACATATTGATTTCATGTTCAACTATGCTCGAGTCTATGCCGGGCATTTCTTCATATGACCATGCAAAGACATCTCTGAACTTTCGAAAGAGAGTGCAATATATTTACAGTTTTGAAGAAGAACAAGATTTGCCGACATGAATATTCTCTACAACATTAGGTTTGGTCGAGATATTTATGGCGATAGTTTCTTCAATATTGGATAGATTTCACTAGGAATCCACCGTATTTATAGTATTTGATAAAAAATCAAAAACTGAAGGATGATTAAGGTTGCTAGAGTAATCTTCGTGGTAATCCGGAAGATGGAAACGATGGTGGTAATCTTCCCATGGTGCCTCTCCTATCATCATTAACTGAATGATTCCTTCATCTGTAGAATATACATGTGACCAAGGATCTGAATAGGTGCCATATTCCTTAGACCTATCTATCCAAACACTCGATGAGCTTGATTTGGGTTTTCTCCCCAAGCCAAGAAAATTGATTGTTACATTATTTATATTGGGCTTGGAGGTAATACCTGGTGATGATCCATGCTAACAAATTTTTTGAAAATCTTCTAAATCCTTGTAGATATGGAAGATATCATATTGCAAGTTTCCACCATGGCCACTTCCGCCGGATTAGTCGAAGGTGGTAGGGAAAAAGTACCCATTAAGGTAGGGTCTTTTAGGAGGCCTACTCCGATATTTTGAAGAAATTGAGAGCTTCCATGGATCATTGGAATGCTTCCCGTAAATTGTGAACTATTTGGGAGGAAGGATTGTTGGTCAACGATTGTAATTCCTCCTTGGAAGGGAAATGCAATCTTTCTAAAATAAGTTCATATAACAATAGCCATAGCATCAATCCAGGGCCTTCCCAGTAGGATGTTGTAATTGAGGTTTCCATTGATAACTTCGACATCAATTTCTATTGTTTTGACCCCCAGTTCAACTTGCAAGTTACTTAAAATCCTGTACGGGGTGTACGTTCATCCATCGAATTCTTTTAATGTCGTTGATGATCTTGACAAGGGTGGTAAGCCTAAAGTTTTCCAGCAATTCATTGACATAATGCATGTAGATGCCCCCTCATCTATAATTGTTCAATGAACAGTTTTGTTGAGGGCTTTCACTTGAATGAGGAAAGCGAGTTGAGTTGGTAACTAAGGTTCGTATCCTTTATGATTAAAGGCCACAAGATTGGAATCCGATGGGTCAATCCCACCTATTGCTGATAATAGATCCTGCTTTTGGGAGGGGGAATTTCACAGTACTTCAAGTGTCAACATAGTGGATGGCGATTGGGCTAGATCCTCTACTATATTATAATTATGTGCTACTCGAGCACGAGGATTAAATGTCGATTTGCGTACTACTCCATTTGGCGGCTCTATTGTTAGTTCAGGAATGATGGGTGGCACAACTTCGGTTGAAGTTGTTGTCGAACTACTAGGTCAATTTGCAGCCTTATTGTTCGACAACTGTGGATTCCTGTGATCTTTATTCCTTGTCGATATCAAAGCATAATTTTGCTACTTCGAAATGGACAACATAAGCACTTGGGATGGGGAAGCATTGTCGCTAGAAACGAGATTGGTTTCTACGTTTGGAAATGAATCAGTCAATACCACTGAGGTTTTTGAACTCTTAAAGAACTTCTTAATCTCATCTTTATCTGGACAATCTCTCGTCCAATGGTCCTCATCGCATATGAGACATGGCCGACTAGGTTTCTTTTGCCCATAAGGCTTTTCAAGAGATGAATCATCCTATTTCTTCTTTTTACTTTTCCCTTTCTTCTTGGCCCCTGGTTGCTTCGATTCTTTGCCTTTGTCAGTTGACACGGCATTGACCTCCAAGGCAGGAAGTTTGTCATTTGCTTTTTTACTGGAAACTGCAAGGGCTTTACCAGATGTAGCCTTTGCGGTTTGCGTACTTGAGGTGCCAATCATGCCGTCACCGACATGAGAGTCCCTATTCGATTTAGGAGGAGGAGGAATGGAAAAATCTGGTCTAGGAGCATTAGGAATTATGTCGTAGAGTGTGCCAGATTGAGTATAGATCAATTCTAGATATTGTGCACAAGCAATGACTTGCTCTTCAGTGACAACTCCTCCCTTGGCCACATCTTCTAGAATAGAAGGTAACAATGACTTAATAAACCATTCAGCTAGAAGCTTATCAGAAACATATGTCTTTACCATTCGATGACGACACTGTCACTTATGAATATGATCAGATATGTGAGTGGTTGTTGTCTGCTTAAAATTGGTAAGGAGCTCCGTTCCTATTTCGTACCTTATGGGTAACTGAAAATGGGTTAAAAAGGTGGTTGCAAGGGCACTGAAGTTATCAAATGAAGCTCTAGACAATTCGATGTACCATTTCACTGCTGGACCAATTAAAGTTCGATGAAAAAGGTGAAGCCTAATCAAATCATCATTGAGGGTGTTGGACGAGCACCACAGATGAAAGGTCATCACATGATTCGATGCATCTTCACCCAGATTTCCATTAAATTTAGGAATATCTGACGGAAGTTTATGAGGAATCGTCGACCACCCAAGGGCATAATAAATTGGATCATTTGTTAGCCGATTCAGATATGGTAATTCTAGAGTTGCTACGAAAGGCGACTGTTGATTCAGGTTTGGCGAAGCATACCCACGATAAGATGGGATCGCTTGAGAAGTGGGTCTTTGCATACCATCATAATGTATTTGATGTTGATAACTTTGATAAGGTTGATGGGAATAACCATTATAATATGATTGTTGATAACCATTTTGAATGTATGATTGTCCATTACTCGCAAAGCTTTTTTGCTCAGGTCCTTGGTAAGCTTTCTAGAATGGCGGTTGTTGACATTGCACCAGCTATGGCTGTGAGACCATTTGTTTTTATCCAATACTGGATGTTTGATCAAGATGAGGGGTGATAGTACCTTTTTGAGCCTGAGTCACTTCAGTTAAGGAGCCACTAATCGGTGGTTGTGATTGAGCCGCGGAGACAAGAGGTTGTTGTATTACGACTTGAGATACTTGAGGTTGACATACAATAGGTAGCGCTTGTACTTGTGACACTATCACAATAGCCAATGTAGTGGGAATGTTCGACACAGATTGATTTTGTTGCATTGAATATACAACTCTTAGTTATTGAGGTAGTATTGGCACCCAACCACTAGATGCAATTCTAGCTTGACCCGAATTTTGTTGTGAACTCTCATATGGTTGCTCTCCGGGAGGGAACAACGAAAAGGCATATTTCCCCCCATATGGTGGCAATCTAGTGTTCAAAAGGTAAAATGGTCTTTGGAGACTAGACTGCCCAAATTGATGTTGTTGTGAAGGATCAATTTGCTAAGACTCAACATAAGATATTCCATATAAGATTCTGGATGAAAAAATAGGAACAGACCATGCTGTTGAAACAATCCCTGGGTGGACTCCATCTAGCAGTTGAGAGCTAGTTGGGACAAATGGTATACCGGCGAACATTGTCGGAGTAGTAGCAGGAAGTTCTGCTACTGTTGTATCAGATGACACAGCCCTAGATGTCGATGGTTGTTTAGACATATCGAGTCTATCCAAAAGATTTCCTAGTGATTCTATAGGAACTTGCGATGAAGGGTGATCAAAAGAACTAACTTATGCGCTAGAAGGATATAGGTGGATCCCAGTTCCAAAATGCAATGAAGTACTGGATGGAAGATCCTCCACAATCTCTTCTATAGCAATCAATCCAGGTGGAAGAGGTAGACCGTCAGATCTGTAAAATATTTCTGGTGCCAAAGAAGGGGCCGAAGAAGGTATAGACTCTGCAGCGACAGATGTTGGAGGGGTGACACCTTCCGAATTAGCCCTAGATGGAGCTGGTTCAGGAGTAGAAGTGTTTACCGTTACATTAGGATCAGTTCTAATGTCCTCTAGTAACTACGGAACTTCTTCTGTAGAGGCAGGGATATAATAAATAATTGGAGTAACAGAAGTCTCTGATAATGTTGAAACACAATTTTCAAATAAACCAAGAGACTTTAACCCATTTAAACGAGATCGCTTGGCTCGGAATGGTTTCATTTCCGGAGTCAAAGACAGTTGACTCGTTAATCTCCACGAACGACGAGGTTTTGATTGACTTTCTTCCACAATTGTGGATTACTCAATCAACTCAAAATTAAAAGGGGAAAATGTTATTCCGATTTAAATGAGCTTTATGATTCTTTGACACAACTTGCTTTTTCAATTTTTAAGAGTCGAGAAAAAGCTAAATATGACTCTAGTCACCTTCAATTTTTAATAAGCCTGAAGTGACAAGTGCTCAGATGGACCTTTTCTTTTAAGGAGTCTGAAAAGGAACGAAAGTGACTACTCTGGAAATCTAGATAGATGGATTATCAAACCAATTGAAAAACTGCAATATACTTTTATGTACGACAGTCAATCTTCCCGAATGTTGTGTTCAGTGCATTGTGATCGATAGGGTGGTAGACATTGCTTCCTAAGGATAAAGGATATAGCCTATTGTGGTCTCCCAATATATATTCAACAGTACGTGGGAGCACAAATCCATACTGGCACTTGTCGTATCAAAGAGGAGGAATCACCTAACCTATGATGAAAATGATAGTTACTAGGCTTTATGACGTTGAAATACGTCTCTAGCCTAGACTTCTAGATGTTGTGCGTTAGGTTCCAAAGTATTTTTATGTTCATTGAGGTTTATTTTACAGTTGATCTTTCTTAAGAAGTTTTCCTTTCAAGGTTCACTGCATGATGTAGATATAAAATTCCTGAATATGCAATCTAAGATGATAAACAGTCGTTTACTTTCTTTTAGCAATGAAAATCCTAGCTACTAAGGAAATAAAAGTAAAATCCTTTCAACATAGAGCAGAGAGCACACACTAAATGCACTTTTCCTAAATCAATTTCCACATGCAGTCTAAATGCAAATGCACGTGCTTGTATTTGTTTTTCAGTTTCCTTAATGTGATAATGACAAAAAGAAAACTAAGTACAGATCTGAATTACTTTTATTTAGAGCAACAGTTTAGCAATTTCTTTTCAAAAACGAAAGGAAGACTAAGACGACACTTTCAATTTCGAAAGGAAAAACTATTTTCGACACTTCAAAGAATTGATAACTCAAATAAAATACAATGGCAAAAGTATAATCGACTATCTAAGATAGGAAGACTTTACGACACTCTTTTTCTTGACTAAAAATGATAGTTGCGACACTTTCAAATCAAAAGATGACAGTTCGATTAAGATACTATTTGCAAAGGAGGACATTAAATGATCAAAAATACATAAAAATAAAAAAAACTTCACAATTCCTTATCAATGGAGGCTGAATAATGTAAAGGAAGAAGGTTTCAACAGTGATATACTGATCATAGACAGCAAAACTACTTAATAGAGCTGAAAATAATGAAGAAAAAAACCAAAATTTGGAGGCAGAAACAGTCTCACTCAATCATCGCACCTGTCCTTAAGGGAAACAAGGATGCATCTCACTTGCAGCACACGGGAGGTGCCATGCATCTAGACTACCAATGAGAGACAATTTGATGGTCTAGGGACGAGACTGAGCTCGGTTTTCACTCACAGTTTGCAGCTAAGTTCAGGGATTTAGGCTTAGCTAATGATAGGCAGTAAACACAAAGTATAGGAGCTGATTTAATGAGGTTATTGAGCTACCACTAGAGCTCTTAGGATGTTTGCAATTCATATTTTCATTTCATAAACCAACCTAGAGAATGACTGAAGCGGCGTTGATCTACTTTGCAGTTGCATAGAAAAAGCAGTTCGAAGGCTAGCTGGCTTAACTTCGAGCTCCGTCTATAGTTTATAAAGCAAAAAACAGTGACAACAAACAAAATATTTGCTCCCCAGTGGAGTTGCCATTTTGTTTATGGGAAAAGTTGTGTCCATTCAGAGCTACTAGTCCCACTAAGATGAGTAGCTATCTTCGAAACAAACAATTCAAAGTTACTTGTGTTTTCCTTTATGAGAGATAGATGAGAGATAAGCAGAGAGTACCAACCTCAGTCTTTCACTTGGCTCCTTGCTTGTTTCCTCTCTTCTTTGATAGATCTTTCGTCACTCCTTTCTCACTTGTCCCGCTTCAAAGAACACCTGTAGAGTCAAAGCAGCAAAATACCATCAAAGCATAGAGATCTATAACCATGAACAATATAGGATTATATGTACGTTAACCATACACATGCATAAACAAATACAAGATTCAGAGATATACAAGCATATGGAGGAAAACTCAAATAGCTTTATTGATAGAAGTAGTAGAAGAGAGGATTACAACCCAGCTGTCTGATCCAGCACCATCCTCCCAGCATGAAATCCCTCTTCACCTCATGAAAAAACTAGATCACCCAACAATACAATGTTTCAAAGAGAAACCAACAGCACTTCCTTACAAAATACAAAATTCCAGCCTTTGGATCTCTAGGATGAGGGATCCATATATAGATATTTGCAGGGGGGTGAGTCAACTTCTAGGATTTTGATTAGTGTCATTTCTATAATAGTTCTTGGTTCCACTTGGAGATTTCATTATCTCTTACTCATCCTTGGGCGAATTCAAAGAGGCAAGTGTCAAATGAGCAGTTTCTAGAAGATTCTATGGGTTTCCACCTAACAAACTGCCTCTGCCATTTGTCTGCTCTAGCTCATTGCACCCTACAAAAGGGCTTTTCAGTATGCATCACACCCTCTATGTGTAGCAGGTGAGATGCATCGCACCCTCAGCATGGAGCAATCTGTATGGTCCAGTTTTGACTAGTTCTGAGTAGTTTTTCAGGGAGAACTTCTGGGAAATGATGTAATCAGTTTACCTTGTTCCTTTAGGGTATGAAACAACACTTTTAGGGGTTTAGAAACCCTTTGTTTATGGACATATGTGATTGGGGTTTCAGTGCCAAAATATGTCTATAACAGGATCACAGGGAAAAAAAGGATCTGAAGCACCAGGTCACTAGAGGGTTCTAATTCTTGGCTGGGTGTTTTATGAAGAACCATATTGGAGGGAACAAATTGGATACTAGTTCACTGGAGACCTAGAACTTTCATAAAAATGAAAATAATGGACTACGACGGACTCTGATTTCAGGGCAAAAAAATCGTCATCACTTTGTTGCCTTCAGTCTTGCTTTCTTCTTAGGCCCATAGATGTCAAGGCACACACCGAATGGAATGGTTGTTGAGGGTTCCTTGTATTTCATTGGTGAGGCTATTGTTGAAGTCCCTATGGCTGGCGGTCTATGCATATACTCCAGCAAACAAAGCATACGACTTCCGCTGCATTTGCATTTCGGATACATGTTGCATCCTCAGTCCTACATATGGCTTAGAAGTGGTGAGTGGCATATATTCGTGTGTCTCATTGAGGAAGGGACACTAGTTAATTAGCATGGTGGTGGAGGTAGGACTATTGTTTCATCAGCACCTGTGCCTCATCACTGAGGGGAGTGGGCAAAAAATAATACTGGGTATTCAGGGACTAGAAAATATTTCTATTGTTGGAAAACTAGATAAATTCCCCCTGCTCCTGGGGCATGTCACCAGCATTTTCTCCCCCTTGGTGTGGTCGGCTCAAGAGTTGATATTTGGCACTGATGGGTTGGCCCTGGTTCCAATCTCCGGCAACACACGCATCATACATTCCAATGTGCCATATGGGCTGCTCATATCTGTGTGGCCTATCGAGTACAAAAGGGATTATGGCTCCCAGAACCTTGTATTTCCTCTTTGTCTCCAAATATTTCTAAAAAACCCTGCTGGGATTTCCTTATTAATCTAGATAAATAATACTGACAGAGTGAAACAACTGAAGAAAAACATCTTGCAATATGTCAAATACCCTGCCCAAATGCAAAGTTTGATATTTATGGGTAGAGCATTATAGGATAATAGGTCTTTGAAGGATTACTATATCCTATCGGCATCATCCATAACCCTCAACCTGAGACTACGTGGTGGTGTTGCTACAGCTAGAAAAACAAATAATGCGGGAGGTGGTTATGGGAGCAGTACTTCGAGAAACAAAAAAGCCAAATAGAAGTAACAGAATGGAGGAGACTCCTTCAAGAACATCCTACAAGGAAAAAGAGCAGATACAGAACCAATAAAGTCGGTAGGTTCTCCCCCTAGCTCGTACATTATGAAGCAACTCAACTCCATTCCAGAACTAGAAATAGACACTACAAAAACAGATGATCATTTTTCTTCATTTGAATCACAAGCCATCATTTTTCATTTCCGTTGTTTTTGGCCAAAACCTATTGATATTTTTCATTGGATTTTGACCAATTGGTCATTAGATGTGAAATACACCTATGCTCCAAAGGGTTCTTCATTGTAAAATTCCCATCAACGGAGGTAAGACACATTATCTTACAGGAAGGTCCATGGTTCTGGAGATTGACGGGCCTATTCATCACACCTTGGTTCCCATATTTTTATGCAAACACTATAGTTCTCTCCAGAATGTTGGTATGGGTCCAACTGCACAATCTCCCTCTTCATTTCTGGGATGAACGAGTTCTAGTAGGTATCGGGAATATCATTGGGACATATATCAAGACAGATACCCAAATATTGGAAGAAAGGATTTACACATATGGATGGATATGCATGGAAGTAGATCTCAGCAAAATTTTACCAGATCGCATTCAACTGATCCATAAATAGAGAAACTACACTCAACTTCTAGACTATGAGAACACAGCCTTCAGATGTAGAATTTGCAGGAAAACATGGCACCTTCAAAACATATGTCCAGATGCCAAGAAAGACATTGGTAGAAAGAATAAGAATGGGAAACAACCCAAAGGCTAGATATTCCCTCCACCCAAGCCTAAAGAGGAGGAGGACGAGGTAGATGAGGAACCCATACATTTTGGGAACAACCAGACAACACAGGTACTAGAAACTCAAGGGGAACACTCTCAAGAGCCCATAGAATCATAGAACAATCAGGTAAAACCAGAAAACATATTAGAAGCAATGGAATCAAGTGGGTACAAATTTATACATTCATTAGGCAATTCAGATTCAGACAAGGACAATACAAGAACTGATGGAAATCAGTTTGCACTTGTCATTTCTTCGTCGTATCAAGGGGGATGGTGCAAGGTCGAGAAAAATAAAGGGAGAAAAGCCCAGATTTTCTCCACATTGTATATTAGCTTGAATTTTGTATGTTTATGCTTATTATCAATCATAGACTTGATGATTCTATGTTTCTTAGAAAATGCAACATGTAATTTTGTTTTCACTAATAAAATTACACTTTTTTCC
Organism: Pinus taeda; assembly: GCA_000404065.3. Taxonomy (NCBI): domain Eukaryota; kingdom Viridiplantae; phylum Streptophyta; class Pinopsida; order Pinales; family Pinaceae; genus Pinus; species Pinus taeda. The sequence continues at coordinate 42,015 of APFE030285897.1, forward strand.
TAGGAAAAGAAGAGATGTCCTATATAAATTGGAGGATTTTGTCTCATGTTTATCTGAGGTAACCCAATCTAATTGGAATATTTTAAGCTCAAATTTGAAGCTATCAATGGTTTCCTTGATTAAGCATAGTTTTATGGAACACCCTTGTAAAGAGGTAAGACTTGCAGTTGCTTCTTGCCTCAACAATATTGTAAGGATAATTTCTCTTGTCCCCCTTGAAATGATGACATTTAAGAAGGGTTCTACAGCTAATTATAGGAATATTACAAGGATTACATGATATTGAGGACCCTCCCTTTGGTAATAAGCTCAAGGTATTATATGTTATGGCAAGAACTATATTTTGTGCCATTATGCTCGATCTAGAATGCAATGGCTTAATTCTTCAAATATTACAATGCTTCCTCACCAACATTAGAGAACATCATCCATACATTGTTAAAACCAACATGAAAAATATTTTTTTATTTAATTTTAGGTGAAGATGATAACATTTGCAAGCAGTTGTGGTCAAAGTTGTTGGCTATTTGGAGGGAGGAGCAGGTTGTTTCACTTGTTGCTTATGAATTTTGAGAAAAAATTGGTTTAGTATAACATAAAGAGGTTTGAAAAGTAGTTGATTGAAAAATAAATAAATTCAACTGGGTTGCAGGTCACGGGATATTCCAAAAAGGGTAAGAACAAAATAAGAAACCAAAAAAAATTGTGCATCAAGTGAGGGGACATGGAAAACTGGTCACTTGGGTGGAGTTAGTAAGGGAAAATATCTATTACAACCAAACAGAGTTGGGGACAATGAAGTAATTGTGAATATGGAGCATGGAGACAATGCCATACTTCAAGAAGAAGAAAGGGTTGGTAAATCACATTCTTTGTCATCTTCAATTATTGTAACATAGGAGGATGATAGTAACTTTGACACTCAATATTGGGTGGGTGAGCTAAACAAGTATGAAAATTCTGCAAATTTGCATGGACTTGAACAGAGGTATAATTTGCATCAAAAGAATCATGAAACCCCTCTTATGGAGGGTTCATTAAAAGCTCAAATGATAGTATTGGATGAGAAATTGAGCATTCATATTATGTGTCAGCCACCAATGAAGTGCAAGCAGGCATGAAGACACCCATCATTTCTACAGGTCCTTCAAATAATAGTCACCGGGAACATACTTGGGCATTTATTAAAAAGGACAAATATAAGGCACTAAAAACATAATGTTGCAGTAAGACAGTGTGCTTAAATACTTGGGAGTCAGGGGTGCTAGGACAAATAGAAATCTTTCGAATATGGAGAACTAGTTAGAGTTGCTAATGGGGCAGCAATAGAACTCCACTTTTGAGTTGTGGAGTAGGCTTCTTTAGTAGTACATAGACAATGCTTGCAATCACTAACATACTTTTTCATCCCTCATACAAATGAAGGGATGACACATAATATTGGGACTAATGAGGAAGAAAAAACCAAATCTTGTAAGTTGTTTGTACAAGAGGACCATCATATTAGGACACAAAATATGGAGGTAGAAATTTTTCATAGCATTATCCCAATTGTATTCAAAGTAGTGCATTGTCAACATGGTTGGTTTTTCATGGATTGTGGATCAATAGTGGGAGATACATTCTTTGAGAAGTCAAGTACTATAAAAGTGTTATGGTCACAATTGGAATACCCTTTTACAGAAGCCCATTGGATTGGATAGAGGTTATGAGTTGGTATCCTACTAAGTGGGTGACACTTCTAGCCATGGGTAAAAGATAAAAAGAACCCATAGATATTGGGGATGATGGATTCCCTATTTGAAAATGGGATCAAGGTGGATCATTCCATCACACAACCAAACTAGACATAGGGATGGCGCATGACATGGGGTTTCTATAGGAATGAAAAGGCATCATGGGAGAGACCCTTCCTAGGAGACTAACATCATACACTCTGACATGAGTTCTTGTTGATTGGATATCCCACTTGTTGTAGGGATATTCCAAGAATATGGTAGCTATGAGTTAAATATTATACATGCATTTGTTGATGTGGAATATGAATGCAGTAGAGAAAGGAGCATCATGGCTCAAGTTCCTGACAGCATATTTCTAGTATTCAACTATATCAAATTGGAGCAGGCTAATACATGGAGGGAGCATTGGATGGTAGAAAAATAACCAACGCACATTGTTTTCATCCACATTACTAGTATACTTCTTAGGAGGATGAGATTATTTTCAATGATCTCATCTTCGAAACATAAGATTATTTTAGTTTTGCAGCAACAGAGAATTCAGTTGAATTATAGCATCGATGTCAAAAAAAAAATGTGATCCACGCTACTTCCCTAACATTTAAAAACCATTGTAAAATCCCTCTCCTGATTAGGATCGATGGAGCATGTGGTATCATGTGTCAGCACCTGAGACCCCTAGGAGGTAGTTATGTCAACATTCAGTCTCCATAGGTACCCAGATCTATTTTTGATGTAATATTCACACATAGGTCACCCTATGGATATACCACATACAAGGCTATGTATTTAGAATCAAGGATCTTTCTCCTCATAAAATTTGAGGGTGTGCCTAGGACTAGCCCTTTCTCAAAGGATGTTGGGGAATATGCTATGGAGTAATATACAAATTCACTAAGAATTCTTAAAGAGGATGGATTTCTCTTCTATGGATTACTTCAAGTCATGGTAGCATGTGGAAGTAGTACCAAGCTCAATAGTGTTGAGATGATAAGGCAATTATGTGTTGAAGCATTCTACAAACTTGTTTGGAATCATTGTATAGGTATATGGATTGCTTAAGGACAAGCGATTTTGAGAAGGGAAGATTGTAATGTCCCTTTTTATGGGAGTTGGGAATAGAGAGCATCTCAGTAGCATAGGCTACAAATTAAAATTAATTATGATCTATGGGGGAATTAAGCAATTAAAAGTGACTACGAAAATATAATATTATAGTCACTTTACTAAGAGAAAAGGTGACCAATGGTATAGACCTCGATATTATGATAATCCATCGTAATAAAAAGAGAACCAGGAACTCATTCATGGATATGTATGGATGCTTTGGTTAATTTATTTTGTGGGCTCATTGAGCTTTGTATGGTGTGGGTAACCCTAGCGTAGATCTTCTTCGGGGATGAAATTACCCTCCCTGGGGATCAAAACTAGTTTTGATGGTGAAAACCCCACCCTAGCTAATCAAGAGGGAGAACCACTTTAGGTTCTTCAGTGGTGTTTAACAAGGAAGGAGGATTTAGAATTTTCAAAATACAAGGTTTGGGAGATTAATGCATTTTCAGCGGACCAAGATCATTCTAGCAAAGGAAACACTATAAAGGTTGAGTTACTAGGGAAGTGAAATATAATTAAGAAGTCCAATTCATTTCTATTGAAATATTTAACTAGGTTTGGTCTTCATAATGACAAATGTAATCATGATTTTATGTATTTGATATAAATATAAAAATAGATTTATTATTTTCATTCTTGAGGCATGTGTTTCATGCCCAAGGGAAATTCTTAGGCCAAGCACCCATTGAGTGCTTCTAGGTTTACCATAAAGTCAATTGAGTCATTCTCATGTATGGAATACCCTTTTGGGCATGTTATTGTAAGGAAAATTTTATTTAAGTCAAATTAGAGTCAAAGACCCTCCAATACCTTGTCATGGTGCCTCAGGCAAGTTGGCCCACATGAAATATCAATTCGACCTCAAGGAAGCAATTCGTACCCCTGAAAAACATATATATATAAGAAGGAACTTGGCCTTAATTGGACACACCTCAAGCAAGTTCGATCTCCTTAAGAAAGAAGCTAGAAAATGATGAAAATAAAGGATAAGAAGAAGAAAATAAAGATCTAAGTTTTTGGATCTCTCTCTCTCTCTTGTTAGGGTTTCTAAAGTGATTGGGCAAAGTCAAGTTGTTGTAAAGTTCCTAGAAAGCTGTTGGGAAAATCGAAGTGTTGGAAAGTTGTTGAGTGTTGAAATTTGTTCGAAAGGTGTTGGGCAAGTCAAGTTGTTGGAAATTTGATGGGGTCAAAGTTGCAGAATAAATTGTTGTGGTTGAAGTTGTATAAGAAATTATTGGGGTTGAAGTTGCAGAAGAAATTGTTGGGATCGAAGTTGTAGAAGAAATTGTTGGGGTCAAAGTTGTTGAAGAATTTTTTGGGGTCAAAATTAATGGAAAGGAAGCTCATCAAGGAGAAAGGCTTACTTGGTCTTGGAGGGGTATTTTTAAAGTGTCTTAGTTCATGAAATTTCTCATTTTAAGATTCTATAAGAATATAAGAATTCTTGTGGGTTTTCCTCTCAAGAGGAGAGATTTTTCTAATCGCCTACATCTTGTGTCCTCTTTTCTTATTGTTCTTTATGATTTGGTATTTGTTTGATGTATAATCAAGAGAAAAAATAATATAATTAATTTAAGTAAAAATACATCACAAGAAGTTATCAAAGTAAGAGAAATCACCTAATCTAGCTTCCCTAGATTTCTCAACCTCGTATTAGAGCTAAAGTGACAAGAAAAGGAAACGCAACTTGTAAAAGGACCATCAAAAGGAATATCAAGAAAGGTAAAGGCATACAATAGGACATCCAACCACAAAAATGGATTCATAACTACCGAGAAATCTAAGGAGCATCATAGAAAACCTGAAAACCCTAGTTCATCCAAAGAATGGTTTCACACTTGAAGCACTATTGGGAAACTCGCACATTTGAAAATCATCATCGCAAGGAAAGGAAAGATCTCAATGACCATACCTCCACTAAAATAAAAATAAAAATACACATTATAAGAATATCTAATTCTCCACATTATAGGGAAGCAAGAAGAAGCATTGTCATCATCATCAAGGTGATATCCCTCGCTTTGAAGCAAGGATCACATCTCAAGCATATTTGAAGAAATAAATCTCTACAAGAAGAAGTATCATCTTCAAGGAATCAAACATCATCATAAAATTCAAGAAGGCATCAAGTTGAAGATATCACCATCAAAGGAGCATCTTCACTTTGGACAAATAAGTATATTTATATCTATTTTTGGATCTACTATCAAAATGATTTCATTCTGCAAGGAAAGCAATAAATTGATTGGGTCATTGAATTTCCTTGCATGGAAGAAAAGGATAGATTTGATCCTCATAGAGAATGAAGTTATTGGACATATCAAGGGTTTAATCGCCGAACCACCAAAATAATAAGTTGAAGTTATAACAAATTATATGAATGGGGAAATAAGGGATCAAATAATCCTTATAGAATCAATCAAGGATTCCCTTGTCCCTTATGTGGAAAAATCGGAGAAGTCAAAAAACATCTATGACAAACTGGTAGAATTGTTCTCTGTAAGCACTGCAGGAGAAGTGATATCTTTGAGAATCGAGCTATATAAGATGACGATATCAAAGGAAGAAGGAATAGCCTCATATTTTATGAGGGTATCATAAATAAGAGACCAACTACAAGAGTTGGGAAAAATAATGTCCGATAAAGAGATGACTATTATTATACTTAATGCAATACTGGAGGAATGGGGAAAATTTGTATCAAGCATCTATAAAAATAAGGAAGCCACCGCATTCAGTGAACTCTGGTCATTGTGTAAGATTGAAGAAACCAAGTTAAAGTAAAAAAGCAATGTAGCACCAAGTGAACAAGTTCAATCATTTGCAGCCATGGCTAGGAGAAAAGGAAATTTTGGGAAGTCTAGTCCTCATAAAAAAAGAAGGTTTATATGTCACAGATCCAATGCTATGTTTGTCAGGACTATGGGCATTGCAAAAGAGAGATTGTCCCAAACTCAAGAAGGACAATAAGAAAAGGAAATAAAGAATTGAATCCCATAACACCGAAGAAGTAGAAGAACCTAATGAGAAGAAAACCAAGAAGGAATTGATAGATCTTCACTATTAAGGTATCTTGGATACATAGCAAGGAAAAGTAGGAGGTGAAAAGACCTCTATCATAGCTAAAGGATTAATGTCAGATAGAAATCGTTATAAGTATAATTGGATTCATCATATTAGGAGATGGAATCATGAAACAAGAGCTTATGACATCATTGAAGAAGCTTGAAAGGATAGTTGAAGTAAAAGTATACATGGGTGTAGCAGGCATCATAGAAAGGAATTAGCTCTTGGTGATCTGGTTGAAAGAATAAGTATTAAATATGAATAAAGTCATCTAGCATGATAAAAGATAGAAATAAATCATCATACATTATCATCATTAGAAAGGAGCATTTGCAGGATGAGGATAATAAATATCCTCTATTGGAACCTTCAATAGAAGGTTCATCTTACTTGGAAGAAGCAAGTGTCTCGTTGATCATTCCACCTTATCTGGATCCATTATTTATAAGGATTATGGTATGGTGACAAAGGAGTGCAGCATGTCAAAATAGTTGAAGAACTTTCAAGCAAGGAAAGGAACTTGTTGAAGGAAGTATATATCACCAAAAGAAGAAAAGATGTATGTATATGTTTGATAAATTAATTTATGTCATCATAGATTTGCAGATAACATGGGTAAATACTCTATCTCATGAGCATGAACAAAGGAGAAGGATCTCTTCCTTTGATAAGATGCAGGAAGGCATATACCTCAAACTAGTTCACATATGTACAAGATGAAATCAACATAATACATCCTCATATGGAATATGAGGTGGTTGACAAAGATGAAAGAACTATGTATAAAAGTTCCTAGGAACAATATGTGAAAAAAGGAAGAGGAGTTTGTGAGAAATGAAACTATGGTCTAAGTGATCAACATTTGACTACTAAGAGAATTGGCTAAGACATATCCATGGAAAAGGTATGAAGATTCTAATAAAGTATGTAAATGAAGGAGACCCTTGGCATTGAATGTATTGGAGATGTGTTTATGAATGTGCAGGATGTTGATGTTGCAAGAAAACAAGTGTCATGATGAAAGGTCATCCTGAAAGGTAACTTTGATTTGATATTCATTTTGATTTTTGAACAACATCTGGTTGGGTTGTAACAGGGCTACCAAGAGAGAGTTGTAGATGTCATATACAACTATTACTCATAGGAATGGATGAAATATCTTGAGAGAAGCATGATTTGGAAGATGTAGCTATATGAAGGAAAACTAGATGTGGACTAGAAGATCACTTTCCGATGAAGAGAAGGATGACATGACTATTGGTTCAACCCTATGGTTCGTTGAAGGAAAGTGATGGATGCCTCATGCCCTACAAATAAAAACTAGAAGATGAAGGCTCTATGATGAAAAATATGAAGCTTATGACATTGAAATGAGGAGCTCCACAAGCATATGATAGTACCATGATCTCCACCAAAGAGTAGAGAGTTGTTGTTTGAAACAAGTCCCTAGGTAAGAGGGAGCTTGGAATCAATTCCCTAGTTAAGATGGACCTCAGATATATTCCTTTATAGGAATGGGTATATATTCCCTAGTTGAGAGGGAGATATAGACACGTCATTCTTGTCTTCATGATGTGAAGAAAGAATGTAGGACTGGGTAAGCATATGAGACTAATTATGATACTCTGGGCATCCAAGATAAGAGTAGTCAAAGAGGAAATTCCTTGAGGATGTGCTATTCCAAGACAGGAATTCTCCTAAAAGGAAATAACCTATGAACAATCTGTTGGGGTATCTACCTTGAGAGATAATGATGGTGGTGTTTATCATTCATTGGTCTCGCTAGCACAATGCTCTAATCTGGTGGAGAGATAGAGTTGTTAGTCAATTCCTTGTTATGTGACAATGTTGGTTGGTATGATAAGATGCTTTGTATAATCTATTAAGATAGCTTATGAGATGGCTTACCAATCTCACTCTTCTTATGAGAATTCTTCAGAATGAGAATTTCCATGTACCTTGTATGGATTATGAATACCTCCCTAGTTAAGAGGGGGTGATGAAATATGTAACTAGTTTTGGTCTTCATAATGACAAATGTAATCATGATTTTCTGTATTTGATGGAAAGAGAAAAATAAATTTATTATTGTTATTCTTGAGGCATGGGATTCATCCTCAAGGGAAATTTGTTTTTAGGTTAAGCACCCATTGAGTGCTTCGAGGTTTTTCATAAATTAAATTGAGTCATTTTCATGTATGGAAGACCCTTTTGGGCATGTTACATATTGTAAAGAAAAAATTATTTGAGTCAAATTAGAGTCAAAGATCCTCCAAGACCTTTTCATGGTGCCTCAATCAAGTTGGAATACATGAACGATGAGGTTGGCCTCAAGGAAGCAATTTTTACCCCTGGAAATCTTATATATAACAAGGAAATTGACCTCATTTGGACACACCTCAAGCAAGTTTGATCTCATCAAGAAATAAGCTGGAAAAGGACAAAAATCAAGGATAAGAAAAAGAAAAGCAAGATCGAATTTTTTGAATCTCTCTCCCTCTCTTATATTAGGGTTTCTAAACTTGTTGGGCAAAGTCAAGTTGCTAGAAAGTTATTAGACAAGTCGAGTTGCTAGAAATTTGTTAGGAAAATCGAAGTGCTAGAAAGTTGTTGGGCAAGCCGAAGTGAAGGAAATTTGCTAGAAAGGTGTTAGATAAGTCAAGTTTCTAGAAAGTTGTTCGGGTCGAAGTTGCAGAAGAAATTGTTGGGGTCGAAGTTGCAAAAGAAACTGTTGGGGTCAAAGTTGAAAAAGAAATTGATGGTGTCATGCGGAAAGAGTTATTTTTGCTTACAAAACTAACCTCCCTAGAAGCCTACGACTTTCTAGTGACAAACAAGACAATTAAGAGCAATCCTTCTCTAAACATGCATTATCATATGAGAAACCAAGTGTTTTTTGATCCTACCTGAAGTCCAACGTTGTTGTAGTAGTCTAGCCTCGTCGATCCAGATGAGCTCCTCTTTCACTTCGAAACCTGCATACACTAACAATCAAACGATTACATAACACCTGAATATCTCATAAAACAAAAACATATTCAACATATAGACCAAGGAGTATATGAAACAATTCATTAACAACAAATCATTGAGAAGAATGGACTTATTTGTATTAAGGAAACAAAAAGAAACCATTACAACCTGAGCCTTGGTGTTGTGCAAGTCCCTCCCAGGGTCCAACAAGAGTTTTCCTCTACTTTGACAAGCTAACCCACTTCCAAATGAAACAAGAAAGGATGGTAATCTCTCCTCACAAGCTTCTACAAGGAATTCCTAATTCCAGCAGCATCTACCCCTTGGAATGTTCAGCTTTCAACCTCCCCTCCTTTGGCCCAATGCCTGTATTTATAGTGTTCTAGAGGAAGTTATTCAGGTCCAACATCAATGGGATACTCCTTCTTTTGGATGGGGTAGCTCCTCTCTTGATGGGATAAGTTCCTCTATCATAGGGATGCATGAACCATCTGGAGGCGCTCAATACACGTCAAACACTCTTCTAGAAAGCTCTAGAAGTGACCACAAGTAACTTTTTTAAGATAAAACTCGCGCCTTTTGACCTTTACATGAGTACGCACCCATCCCTTGACTTAAAGAGCATACAAGTACGTAGGTACAATGAGCTTGGGATGCGTACACGCAGGCAAGGTAGAGAGAACCTGCGTACCCAGAGATAAACATGTTTTTAATGACTTTCTCTCTTTTTGAAGTTTGACATGGAGAGCAGAGGTATAAGGCTTGACAAGGAGGATAATATGACTATTGATGGAGCCATATTAACTGCAGATAGTCATGGTGACAAATTTCAGTGTAACAGATCTGTTTCGACCACCACTCTGGATCTCCCCATCCTTTCCTTGACATAAGGAAGTTATAACCATTCTTTGGAGTGTATTCCCGTGAGTCTGCATGTGCTCAAATTAGCTCATCTTGTCTGTCGCTCAACCTTACATTGGATCTGGAGAGTTCCTGAGTGAAGACATTCCATTCGTTCCACCATCTTTGCTCTAGTTCCAAGTCTTCTCCGTTCTTCCAAGCTTGTCCCCAGATGGATGAGAAGCCTAGTTTCTCCACTTGGCTGAGGAAGAGGAGACCTTTTTCTTCCAGCTGCTGAGCCAGGTCAGGGGAGAGGGCATAGTTGTCATTATAGCCAACCCAGGGATCCTTCCCGATCTTTACCTTTTCACCATTCCCGATCTTCCAAGCTAATCCTTGCTCAATTACCCTAAAGGACTCCAAAGTGGCTTTCCAAATTGCAGAAACATTCTTTTGGGACTTGACTGGGTTCCTAATCCAATCTTCCAGAGGAGTTGGATCTATATATTTTATTTTAACCGTTCTTGTCCAGAGGTTTTCCATCTTGATAAGTTGCCACCCTAATTTGGCTGCCAATGAAAGTCTGAAGTCTGGCAGGCTTTTTATCCCCCAACCGCCCCAGTCCTTTGGTCTCGCCACTTTCTCCCATGCAACCCAAGGGAGAACCGAGTTTTCTTTAGATCCTGCCCACAAAAATCTGCTGCAGATTCTCCTAATTTTCTCCAAAACTCCTTTTGGGACCCGTGTTAGAGCTGCCCAGTAAACTAGGATGGCTAGTAGCACAGATTTTATTAAGGTCAGTCTCCCTGATCTGGAGAGCCATTTGAAACTCCAGTGACTGATTCTTGCTTCAATCTTAGCGATTAGCCAAGACCAATCCTCCTTCCTATAATCATTTGGCTTCAACCAGAAACCCAGGTACTTAAAAGGGGAGCCCATGTTGCACATTTCATATGGAAAAAAAGAACTGAACTGCTCCTTTTCTTGTCTGTTTAAACCTTCCTCTATGATTTGAGATTTCCTGGGGTTGATCTACATCCCGGTAGCTTTCAGAAAGAGATCAAAGATATTTTTTAACTCCTTGAGTTCATCTGAGGAGCCATTAGTAAAAACCAGGATATCATCTACAAAGAGAAGGTGAGATATGAACAAATTTACTGCTGCCTCTATACCTTTAATCTTACCTTCCCTTTTGCTTTTTTGAATCAGCTGGCTTAGACCTTCAACCACTAGAAGGAATAACAAGGGGGACAAAGGGCATCCTTGCCTCAGCCCTCTCTGTCCTTTGAAGAAAATGGTAGCAGCTCCATTGATGAGAATAGCATAGCTGACATCTGTGATACACCCCATGATCCATCTGATGAAGTCCACATTGAAGCCAAGGTGCGTTAGGAGCAGGCGGATATATGTCCAGTTTATCCTATAGTAGGCCTTTGAGAGGTCAATTTTGATCACCGCTCTCTTCTTGTTTTTCACCTTAACACTATGAAGGACCTCCTGAGCCACACCAATTGCTTCATGAATTTCTCTTCCGTTTAGGAACCCAAATTGTTCAGGTGAGATATGCCTTGATAAGATTGGTTTGATCCTGAGAGCTATTACTTTTGCGATTATTTTATAGATACTATTGCATAAGGAGATAGGTTTGAAGTCCTCGAAAGATTCCGAGGCTTCCTTTTTTGGAATGAGGGCTATGAAGGTTGCATTGAAAGGACTGTAGATTTCTCCCTTCGATCTTGACTCCTCTACAACTTCTGTGATTTCTTCTCCTATCTGCTCAAAAAAGTGTAAGAATAGCTCTACTGACCAACCATCTGGACCGAGACTTTTCTCTTCTGCCATAGACTTTATTACACTTTCCACCTCCTCCTTTGTGACAGGATCCATTAGTTGGTCCGCTTCTTCCTCCTCCACATATCTGTGGAAACATTGCGCTGTTTGGATGACTTCCGCAATGGTGATCTCTCTGGGGTGTTTGAATAAGGATTGGAAATGATTCACCCCAAGGGAAGAAAGATCTTCAAAGGTCTTGGCCTGCCTTCCTTCTTCAGTTATTAGGCTCCAAATAGTATTGGCACTCTTCCTCCCTTTAGCATAGTTATGAAAAAAGCTTATGTTATCATCCCCTGCTTTGAGCCAGATTGCTCTGCTCTTGAGTCTCCATTCTTCCTCCTTTGCCAGCAGAATTTGATTCTTGTGCTTCTCCAGGGCTACAATTTTCTCCTTAGATTCTTGAGTCGCATAGCTATCTGCCTCTATGCTTTCAAGCTTTTGGAGTTCCTCATTTATCCTGGTTAAGTCCTCATTTTGTTTTAATTTTCTGTCCTTTTCCCATAAAATTGTTGCCTTTTTCAATCTTTTGAGATTTTCCATAAATAAGAATCCTTTATTCTCTTGTGTTCCTCTGACAGGGTGAATCCATATTTCTTTAAACAGATTGTTGTAGGATTCATCTAGGAGCCAGGAGGCATTGAAATTGAAAATGGGCAGGAGGTTTTGGGGGAACTTTGGAGAGCTCAATGTAAATCGGAAAGTGGTCCGAGGGCCCTCCTTCTTCTACCCATTGTCTGAATAAAGGAATCGCAGCAGCCAAAGCCTCATTGATTAAGAAGCGATGAAGTCTCTTCGCCACCCTCGCTTCTCCTACTCTTCTATTCTGCCAAGTTGGATTCAGCTTGATGAGATTTGCTTCTATTAGATTGTTTGAGGCTAAGAGGTTCATAAAGAAATCGGATTGTGGATCCTCTCTTGCATTTGGGCCCCAGGTCTCCGCTCTTGTTAAAGAGAAGTTTAAGTCTCCTCCCATCACCATGAAATTATTCTTCACAAGTGAGTTCTCCATCAATCTGTTCCAGAAGGGAATCCTTCCTTGACATGGCCCGTATATATTAATGATAGTTAAAGGAAATTCAAAATCTGAAGATTGACACTCAATCCCCAACACCTGCTTCATTCCCCATTGATTTCGAATCTTAATTCTGCCTTCTCTGATTCCTACAGCCAAACCTCCTGAGTGGCCGTAATAATCCATGGCTGTAAATATCTATCCTGGAAGAAGTGCTTTGAGCATAGATTCAATGTCCTCCCCTTTCCCCAGAGTCTCCTGAAGAAGGAGCACATCCACCTTTGAATTCATAACTATCTCCCTAAGAGCCAGTTTTTTGGGTTTACTGGCTAAACCCCTACAGTTGCAAGAGGTTATGATAATTTTAAAACAGGAGAGGGGCTTCGCACTGCTCTAAGTGCCCCAGTGATAGATTGCTGCTTCCCATCTGCCACATCGAAAATAGCCTGGACTTTGGCTGCAGAGAGTGTAGATTTCCTACCCCTTATTTTCCCGGGCTGGCTCAGGGATGAGGAGGTATCTATGCCCCCAGCAGAAGACATAGAACCGGGTTTGGTTACCAGAGAGTGGAGGTTATAGGGGCATTGAGATTGCTGGGCCTAGGAGGATGAATCAAGGCAGCACCCATCATGATTCAAATCTAGAGAAGGAATAGCAGCCGATAAGATTTTAATACAGTTTTCCAATTTGCCATCATCCGAGCTTACATTTTTAACAGTTAATTCAGAAGGGGAAGAATTTTTGAACGGATCAGAAGCTAAATGTTCATCCAAGCATTTGTCTTTATTTTCAATAAGACAAGAATGATTTGGATTCAAGATCATACCCTTTGGATCCTCGGCTGGGCTTGGAGCTATGCTCGGTGGGACCTCGTCCTCGGTATTCTTTGCTTCCCCTGGGCCCGTTCCGTCTTCTGGCGATTCCTTCGGAGATGCCTGAAGGTCAGCTTCCTGAACTTGGCTCCCCTGCTGCAGGTCTATCTCCATTAATTTCTCTTCCTGAGCTACAGAAAACTCGTTGTTATTTTGAGACTGAGGATGCCTATAGATCTTTTCCGTCCTCTCCCTCGTTTGTTGGAACCTCCTCCACTGTCTTCCCAAGGGACATTCCTTAGCCATATGCCCATATTCGTGGCATCGATGGTAGCGGAACGAAAAGTACTCATAATCCAAGATTTGTTCAAATACATAGTCCTTATATTGAAGATTGATCTTCTCTGCCAAACCTCCGCTAGGATTAAGGCTTACCAGAATCCGAGCCATTGCCCTGTTGTTTGTTTCCTTAAAAGACATATCAGTCTCCAAATAAGTACCTAGTCTGTTCCTGATCACCTTAAACACTGATTCAACCCAGAGGAACGATGGCAAGCCTGGCGCTCTTACCCATACCGGGAAAACATCAGCTTTTTCATGAGCTGCATCGAACATGGGGCTCCATTTTTTGAACAGCACCAGAATGTGCCCAAGTGACCAATTCCTCTTCAATACCCATTCTCCTGCCTCTTTGGTTTCAAAACGGACCGAGAACCATCCTTTTGCTAGAGTCAAAACCCCAAAATCTCTGATAAGGTATGTTTGCCAATTCTGCTTCCCACAAGCTTGGATGTATTCAAATGAAAATTTCTTTCCTCTTGCTCTACCGACCAGGGTACTTTCAGCTACCTCCAACACTTCTTCAATTTGGACGTCCATCCCAAACACCAGGTTCCCTTCTACCCCTTGGGATTTAATCAGTCTCTGTTTCTTCCTATGCCCTTCTGAGGGTTTTGTTCCTCTGGATATGTCTCCTAGGGCTTCATTCTCCTGCTGCCCTCTAAGTGCGCTAGGGCCAGAGATCTGGATGAGAGGACTATCCACCAAGCAGTTCTCCTTCGAAGAATTTGGATGAAGATTTAGAGATTCAAACAGAGACTGATTGGTTACCTGAGACCCTTGATTTGTTCGCCTATCTTCCCCCCTTGGTTCCTGGGGTTCTACGGGACCCTGATCCGACCCTCCAATCTCTTTTGGGCTATTTCTACTTGCTGCAATTGAAACCCTTGTGACGGGTACAGGTCTTCCCTCGTCTCCTGCCGGCCTATGCCCTAACTTTGCTCTGAGGTTAACAATATCTTCCAATCCACCGGAAAGAATCGGTCCTGCAAACCCTAACTTCCCTTTGCTTCCGAAGAGTGGGTTGATCGGGCTTGTCTGAGGGTCTCTCTGGCTCGATCTTTGAAGCAGATGTTGAAGCTTTCCTCCCTGATGCACAGATGATGTTTCTTGCAGATCCTTGGCCGTAATGGAGAGTATATGGGTCGATCTTTGTGGCTCCGAACAGAACGGAGGAGAGGCTAGGGCTTCCGCCGTTCCAAAATAATGTTCAACGTTCTGAGCTGTTGGGTCTTTCCCCCAGACAGAGAGAATATCCTCCATAGTTGGGTCTAGGTCTATTCCTTCATCCGGATTAACCATGGTTACTTGCTGGGTGTCGATCGGTGTCGGCTTGTCGAGGGCTGAGAAGTTTACAGCTGCAGAGTCCTCCAGATGTTTTTACTTGGCATAAGACAACCTCCACTTGCTGATATCCTACCTATCTGCCATCGGATCGAAATAGACTGCCGCTACCTACTCCCCGTCCATTGTTGATGGGCCCTATCCTCAGCCCTACAGGCCTAGCTCTGGCTCTGCGCCAGCTGCCGAGACCTCCCTGCTGCGGTCGCCATCTATCCACCACTCATCCACTTGAATTTTATGTTGCATGGAGTGCCGCTATTTATTTTTTATTTTTCCCTCATATATTTTTAAATATTTTAATTTAAAATCTAATTAAAATAATAAATAGTCTTTCCAAAATTTTGAATATATTTATATATTTCAAAATTCATTTTGAAAAGATGAAAAGTAAAAATTTCACAAATAATTATATCATTATTTAAAAAAACAATTATGTATAAATATATATGACTTTATAATAGTATTATTTAATAAACACACTATTATATTATAGTTTTTAAATCATTTTTATAAATAATTATTTTATTAAATAATAATGTCACATTATAAAATAATTAATTTATGAATTATCCTTTTTTGTATAGTAATTTATGAATTATATATAAACACAAAGTTTATGGCGTAAGTTTATGGTGTATTAGTAAGATACTTTTTATAATAAGTCACCACTACAAATCTCGAGTGGATGACCTCGCATGCTTAAAGTATATATATATATATATATATATATATATCTATATATATATCTATACTAGAAAAGTGTTTGGAAGATGTACATTTCGTTGGCCCTATGTTCACTGGTATAAGCGTAGTTCTTCTCCCTTATGTTGATGATATTTTTTTTTTGCAATGAGCCATTATGATCTTGATGAACAACTAAGAATCCTCTCATACTTATGCTCCAAGAAGGGTATGATTGTTAATACCAACAAAATCAAAGTCATGACAATAAAATCTAAAAAATCTACCTATGATACTTTCATTTATGACAACAACTACTTGGAGGAATTTCATTCATACAAGTTAATAGGAATGAAAATCCATCATAAGCTCAATTGGAATGATAACATTGAGAAAATGATAAATGGAGGATGAAAAGCTTACTATGGGCATGAAAAAAATTGTAAGTTCTCACACCTTTAGATATGAGATAAAGAAAAGCTCATTTTTTAGGCTCTCGTCGCTCTTGTTAATTTATATGGATATGAGGTTCAGGATTGCAGTGTATCCAAACAGTTTACAAGGAAGATTGAATGAATCCAAAAGAAATTTATAACATGCAGCCTCAAAATAAAAGGAAATAGTCCTACCCTATCCTCCTGATTGAATGAAGTCTTTCCCCATTGAAAGCACAACTATGAATATGTATCTTATGTATAAGAAGAAGTTATACAACAACAAAGCCAAGAATGTTTCAACAAAAAACCCACACCTTTAGGTTAAGTTTGGATGGTGTAAGGATGCCCAACCCTGGGTGGACCATTAGGGCATAAAGGAGGAGTTCACCTTAAAGACTAAGGATAATATTAAAAATATTATTACTTCCAAATTTAAGGAGAAACTGTGGGGAAATAATAAGCTAGAGGGAAAAAGGAAACTAAGATATTATAAGGAGGTAATCAACACCAATATCGAAAACAAAAAAATGGCACAAGATGAAAGAGTTTGTCACTTGTGCGATGCTAAGAGGATTCAAGATGAAAAGCATTTTCTCTTAGCTTGGCCATCTTATACCCACATTCAATCTAATTTTCAAAATATTTTTCATACTGCTAACCTTCTTGAATTTTTAAGTCAACAAAACTGTGGTGATCTAAGAACACTTCTCTCACTTCTTTTCGAGCATAGATATAAAATGTTAAAGATTATCATTAATATCTTACCTTATTAAGGTCTGATAGGCCATACATATATTAGTGAATTTTAATCATTATGTCACTCTTACAATGATACGTAATTATTATTTTGTAAGGTAGGATATATAACTTCTAAAAAAATAGAATCATAGACAAAATGCTTATATCAGTGTTGAATGTGAAGATAATTCTAAAATTTTAAATTAGAGGTATATTTTTTTTTGGGTAGTAAACTAAAACAAGATATAGTGAGTGTTTACTATAGCGTTATCCAAATATCTTCATGTGTATAATCGATTAGTTTTCCCTAATGTTGTTACTTTAGTACAATGACTCTTCATGTGGCAATGATGATACTCAAATTGAAATGAGTGGGAAAATTGCAAAACAATTTTCTTAGATATCCATATCTTTCTTTCAAGTCATTGATAGAGAAGGAAAAACATAGGATGATTCATGTTAGTATGCTAGGAAAAAATATAAGATCAATTATTGTTGGTATGGAAGAGCCTCTGCATTAATTTACCATATTGGCATTGATATTGATAAACCAAATGCACACAATTTTTTTTATGAATGCTCTTGATTTCTCCAAGGGTGAAAATTAAGGGTATTTCTACTAAAATTTTAGGGAGCTTACCTTTGGTCCACATGTATGTGTGGAGAGAGCTATTTTTTTATAAAAAATTGCACTCCCATACTTGTATCTCAAACATAGTGATGGGTTCATCGAGCTCCTAGGGTGCACCAGATTCTTGTTACGTTGTAACCTAAGGGTCCCTCTAGCCTACCTCAAACTTTTCTCCCATAAACTTTGCATTGGAACAAATCAACACATTCCTCGAGATTTTCATATTTGTCATATTTGCTCCTTGTAACCTAAGATTGAGCATCATTTTGTGTTCAAATTCCATCCCTACTACACGTTCAAAGGAAAATTCTTTTGCATCTTCAAATATTAATGTTATCCTCTCCGAACACTCTTTGTTTATGATGTCTAAAGATGTTTGAGATTTAAAAATATATAATTACTAGAGAGTAGTTACCCATACTGAAATTCAAAAGATTGATTATATCTTACTTCTATTCTTGGATAATTTCCAAATTCACATAATAAATCCACAAGGTATAATAAATCAAAATACTCCCATGGCTTCACACCCATCATACATTCCTTTAAGACCTCGAATATTAGAAGCAATTATTCAAAATAATATGGATTAATCAAAGAACCTCCTTCTTCTTGAGCTTCTTCATAGTTCTCTATTCCATTAATTTTTATTTTTTCTCCTTTTAAATTGTTTTTCTATTTTTCATATTCCTTTAAATGGATTATTTTGCCTAGATATGTTTTTTTCCTTTCTCTTTATTAACTTTACATGTTATATAATTTATAATTATAAATTCATTTACTTTGTATTAAACAACAATATTTAAATCAAATATATTACTTTTGTGTCTAGAAGAATTGATAACTAGCTCTATAATTATAATCTTTAGATACCACTATAACCTGTAGGTGCTTATGTATGCTGCTTTGTAAAGATGGGTTGGGAGATTCAAAACCTCAGATATCATACTTCACAGAATATCTCAAAAGACAATATAGACAATTAGATTTGTTGAAATATGTAACTAGGTTTGGTCTTCATAATGACATGTGTAATCATGATTTTATGTAATTGATGTAAAGAAGAAAAATAAAATTATTTTTTTATACTTGAGGCATGGGTTTCACGATCAATTTTTTTTTTTTTTTGCTCCCATTGTGAGCTCTTAGGATTGGGCATTAAGTCATAAAGTCAATTGAGTCTTTTTCATGTATGAGAGACCCTTCTAAGGCATGTTACATATTTTTTTGAGTCATTGTAAGAGTCAAAATACCATCCAAGAAAAAGTCCAAGCACTACTAACAAGTCAGCCTTCAAATGAAGCAACAAGCCTACACCAAGATGACATGTCGTCCTAGGATTAAGTCAAGTCATCCTACAAGCAAGGGGAGGAAGCCTATATATAGGCTTCTCGGCCTCATTAAACGAACATCATCTCACACATAGTAAGTTTGATAAAAGGGACAAAGAATAAACCCCACATCCAAGAAAAAAGAAGAAGATCAAGATAAAAGAAAGAGAAAAGTGATTGCAGGTCTATTTTGAGCAAATTATGTTCACATGTACAAGGAAACTAGGTTTTCCCTACCTATTACAAGTCCAAATTACAATCATATCAAGAGGAATGAAAGAAGACAAGAAAGAAAGCTATATTGAAGGTTGAAGTCACAAAGAAGCCAATCCTAGACAAGCGAAGGGTAAGGAAAACTGAAGTAGCCCTAATTCGATCACACGTGGGAAATTGCAGTCATCTACAGGTAGCCGAAAATTGCAGAGAATAAGGGAGAGAATTTCATAATTAAGATGTTGAGCCAAGGGCTAGTGAAGAAGGAGAAAACTTAGCAACTTCAAGAAGAAATTGAATTTGACTTGAAGTAAGAAATGAATTGGTCTTCGAGAGGTTATTATGTCAAGGGTCTT
Source organism: Pinus taeda (assembly GCA_000404065.3). Lineage (NCBI taxonomy): Eukaryota > Viridiplantae > Streptophyta > Pinopsida > Pinales > Pinaceae > Pinus > Pinus taeda. Next base: position 61,473 of record APFE030285897.1, read on the forward strand.
GGTCTTGGAATTCATCAATTAAATATTTTTATAATAGGAAGAATTCAATGAGTTTTCCTCTCGAGCTTAGAGAGGATTTTTCCCTAGATGATAGCCTACGTCCTGTGTACTTTGTCTCATTATGATTTGGTATTTGTTTTATGAAGAAGAACACATAATAATAAACAATTCAAGGAAAAATATAATTAAGAAAAATAATAATTAGTTATCATTGCTAAAGAAATCACTTCTTTTCTTAGCCCTAGATTTCTCAACATGGTACCAAAGTTAAGGTGACAAATCAAGGAAGGGTAACTCATCAAAGGATGCTCAAACACTCAAGGATCAAAGTTCTAGAAGGGCATCAAGGTCGTCAAAGCATCAAGAAGATACTTTCATCTCCAAGGCATTTCGAAGGAAGTATCAATACCCTAGATTGCTCAAGGAAATAGTCTACACTTGAATCACTTTTGGAACCTTTCTGAAATCTTCATCTCAAGAAATAAGACCTCAATAGATCCTACCTCTACAAAAATTAAAGAGGGCCTAAAAACGAAGCATCTTGAAATATACTCATCCAAGGAAATCTAGAAGAAAGGAGTTGTCATCATCATCGAAGATTCAAGGTGATATCTCTCTGATCCAGGAGGATCTCGTCAGATCAGTTGCATAGGTTATCGTCAGTGTTCAATGTCATTGTCAGAAATTCAGTCCAATGTCATTAAGTTTCGACAGTGTTGATTATCGTTCAGGTTGTTCAAGTGATGTTAATGGTTTTCATGGTGATGGTTTTGTACCTGGTTGTCGACATGTGTTTGTCATCAGTTCTACTAGGATTTGGTCGACAACATGTGTTTTTCATTCACCTCGCAGTATTTGGGTTGTTGACATGAGGTTGTCATCCACTTTACAGGATTGGTCATTAACATGTGTTGTTATCCACTCGCAGGTTTTGATTTCGACGGGTTTGTCATCATATGACAAATGTTTCTAATGTCAATCTGTGACATTAGGTGGTAAATGGGTTATTTTTAAAAAGAAAAACCTAATGTACCTAGGCTTCAAACCATAAAACAAATTAAACCTATGTCCTAAACCATAACCCTAATCCCATGCATCAAAATACATTAAGCCTATGCTAAACTCTAACCCTAAGCACTAGACCTAAATCCATACACATTAACCGTACAACCTAAGCTCTAAAATCATTGGACTTCATTTGCATTGCAAACTATGTATAAAAATCCAATTTCCTAAGTCCAAAACCCATATAACAAATCCTCATCCTATGTTAAACATTGTAAAACATTATAAAAACATTTAACAATTTGTAACCACCAACTCTCACGCAGTAGAGTAACAGAGCATGTGAGAGGAAAGTGTAAAGCCGATGGGATTAGCATTGACCACAGTCTTAACCGCGGAGGAGACTGCATGCCATGTGAATGGTTAGTGGTCAGTTGTCAGGTTAGCGTGGGGAGTTAACTATTTGGACCAATCCTAAAACTGTAATCGCGTCGGAAACTATGACATGTGAATAGTTTGTTTTAACCGCCAGAGCAATGGTATCTGGAACCATCGGGGGAAGACCGTGGACGTGGCAGTTGGTGGTTAGACCACCACCTATTCACATGGGCAGTCAACCTCCTCCGCCCAGTCAGTAATCCGCTAACGGCGAATGGGTTAATATAAAGTTTGTTTATGGGTTTGTTTAAGGCTTTTGCTATTAATTAATGTAACCACCATGCAACCCTATCCTAAGGTGTCTAGACATGATGATACCGAACCAATTCAAACCCTATTTTGAGCTAATTCACTCCTAAATTTGCCCCCAAGGAGGTTTGAATGCACCTGGTGGGTTTAAAAGGAGGTTTTTGTTCATTGAAGGGGAGAGAGTAATTTTGGTTTTTGTATGCAGATTCTAGAGGTCATAGTCGTTTTTATTTTCAGTGTAACAAGAGAATTCAGAATCAAAATTGGGAACCGTGACATGCATTGGAAAGTTGGTTCAGAGATCTATCCTTTCATAGTGACCAGAAGTTCTTGTGTGGACATTTAGTTTGGTAAAATATCTGTGTAATCGACCTCTTATGTTTCAATCCTAATAAAGCAGTCGCCCATCTTGAAAGCGGACCCAGAGACGTAGTCGATCAAGAACGAACTCCGTAATCAATCTTGATATCTGGTATCGCTATGTTTTTGTTGTTTTCACTTCTGTTATGCATATTACTTATGTTTAATCAGCTGTCATAAAGTCTTTATTCTCAAGTAATTCTCTTGATTTCCGCACTTTCAATTAACAATCAATTCAATAATGGCTAATCAATTCTACATAAGTTTTAACTTATGATCATTTTAGATCATATAATTTGGTATTAGAGCAGGGTTTGTTTGTATGATTTTCCATTGAATGCTAACCAGGTCAAAATCACAACGAGGAGAAGGAATCCTTGAGAAAATTGATCCAGAGATTGGAAAGCGATGAGTCTTTCATAAGTCGACCATGACAGGATCTGATGCAAGTGAAAACACTAAAACTAAGATGAGCGATGAACAGTTTCGGCAAGCATTCTTGACTATGCAGTAGATGTTGGGAGAACTCTACGAAGACAAGAAGGCAAGAGATGTAGCTTCTTCTTCAAAGACATCAAAGAAGGAAAAAGGTAAAGGCAAGGCTGATAAACCACCTTCACCTCCATCATCTCCATCATCATCATCATCTTCTTCTTCTTCTTCTTCCAATGTAGAATCTGAAACAAAAAAGAAACCTAAGAAAACATCTCTTTTGAAGCTTGATGTAAAATTTGAGTTACCTATTTATGATGGTGAAATGAATCCTGAAATGTTAGATAACTGGATTAAGTAGCTAGAGGTGTATTTTCATATTCAAAAAATTTCTAATGATAGAACTAAAATTCAATTAGCTACACTTAGAATGGGGGAAAAAACTTTAATCTGGTGGGAAATTGAAACTCAGATAGATGTAAAGTGAAAAGGAAAAGTCATCTCTTCATGGTCTAAGTTTTTAAAAGCTCTTAGGAAACAATTCTATCCTTTAGGAGACATAGAACAAGCTATTATTGATTGGCAACATCTGAGGCAAGGTAAAGGAAAAAATGTTCAGGAGTTTACATTCATATTTGCAGCATACGTTATTGATGTTTAATCCTGATGATTTTGATGAAGTGTGTGTTCAGGCCATACATATTGAATCAGGTGGCAGACCATTCAAGTTTTCATCACAGTCATCCAAAGAGTTGGAAATCAAATATTCCAATGATAGTAAGGGGAAGAACAATTCGAAGAGAAATAAATCAGAGATAGCTCAAAAGGAAAGACCTACTTGCTATCAGTGCCAAAGAATCGGTCATGATGAATCTAAGTGTTGGAAACTTCATCCAGAAGTTAAGCCCAAAGAGTTCCTTAAGGAGAAGGATGAAAAAAAGGAAATTGCAGCAGTCCAGCAAGATCTAGGTTCGGATTCAGGTGATGAAAGGAGGATAATTGTTATGGTTATGACGGGTAAAACTTTTGACACTATTTCAAGTTTGAAAACTATTTCATCTTCATCAAACATAAATCCTTCAAATGAGGATAAAAGAGTTGAATTGTTTAACATAAGGATAACTTCTAAGCACACAAAGATACATACAATGTTTGACAGTGGATCACAGGCAAATTTAATCTTTGAGTATTTAGTTAAGTGTTTGGGTTTTGAAACACAAAATCATCCAAGACCTTACCCATTAGGATGGCTAAATAAATCAACTTAGATAAATGTCACCAAATAGTGTCAATTAAGATTTGCCATTACAGCTAATTACATTGATGAAGTGGAATTAGATGTGGTTCCAGTAGACATATGTGGAGTTGTCTTAGGAATTCCTTATCTTTATGATCATGATGTAGTATTTTACAGGAGAGAGCATAAATATCAGCTTAAGAAAGATGGGGTTGAATTTAACGTCAGGGCACATAAAAGTAAAAATCACTTGAATTTAGTTGTTGATAATCAGATGAAGCAATTAATAAGTTCAAATAAAATATTTGTAATAATTTTTGTAAAGGAACAACATAACACTCAATAGGATTTTTTCTCAGGTTATGAGACTCAACTTAAAGAAAGTTTGATCAAAGAGATAGAAACTATTCTAGTTCTATGTAAAACCAAACATCTTACTCATAAGCAGGGAATACAACATGAATTACAATTTGTGCCTAAAGCTCCTCTTCCTAATGTCAGAATGAATCATTTCAATCCAAGTTTGGAAATTAACAGTTACAGGGATGTAGGTCAGTATAAGGGAAAGTCAGTGTTAAATTTCTCTTATATTGTGTCACCATTTCATGTTTCAAACAGTTTGGAAACCTCTTTTCAAGTGGAGAGGAAACCTATTTGTTTTCATATCAAAGCCTTTTCTAAAAAAATGTAAAAGTGTTTAAGGGAAACTTATGCATCAGGGGAAAGTGATAATAAATGGAAACATCATTTAATGAATAAGGGAAAAGTGATTCAAAAAAATCAACAACTACTTCAATACTTTCAAAGACAAACTAAGCTGCAGAAATTTTCACCTTACAGTTTGATGGATTCATTGCAACAAGTTCACTTAGTAATCAGGAATCAAGAAAGTATAGCTGGTTTGATGTCAAGAATATCTTTGATTTTCTCTGTTATTCCGCAAAATATATTGTTAATACATGTCAATGGCATTGAACAATATCCTATAGACATTGTTTTCAAAGATGATTATGAATCACTAACTCATGGTTCTTCATGGAAATAAATCAATTGCCATGTTCATAAGAGGTTGTTTGACCATCGTCAAAAGTTGCTGATACTGCAAATGGATGGAAAGGTCATCGAATCAAAATTTCCCATGGCCAACATCATCAGGGTCATCACTTGCATGTTATTGATCAAATGTATTGGTACATCATCAGGGCAAGGTGGAAAGTGAGGGAGCTCTACCCTCATCTACTATTTGTTTAGTCAAAATTTTGTGGTCAAAAATCTTTCAAGTGGAGAGGATTGATCCAAGAGGATCTTGTCAGATTAGTTTCACAGTTCATTGTCAGTGTTTAGTGTCATCATCAGCAATTTAGTCCAGTGTTGTTCAGTTTTGAGAGTGTTGATTATGGTTCAGGTTGTTCAGGCGATGTTAATGGTTTTCATGGTGATGGTTTTGTACCTGGTTGTTGACATGTGTTTTTCATCAGTTTCAACAGGATTTGGTCGACGACATGTGTTTTTCATTCACCTCACAATATTTGGGTTTTTGACATGAGGTTTTCATCCACTTTATAGCATTGGTCATCGACATGTTTTTTCATCCACTTGAAGGTTTTGATGTTGATGGGTTCATCGTCATATGGCAAATTCTTCATATGACATGTGTTGTAAATGGGTTATTTTTAAAAAGAAAAACCTAATGTACCTAGGCTTCAAACCCTAAAACAAATTAAAACCAAGTCCTAAACCATAACCCTAATCCTATGCATCAAAATACACTAAGCCTATGCTAAAGTCTAACCCTAAGCACTAGATCTAAATCCATACACATTGACCATGCAACCTAAGCTCTAAAACCATCAGACTTCATTTGCATCGCAAACTATGTGTAAAAATCCAATTTCCTAAGTCCAAAACCCATATAACAAACTCTCGGCCTATGTTAAACATTGTAAAACATTATAAAAACATTTTAAAGTTCTAATGGCCACCTCTCACTGTAGCGAAGTAATCCAACATGTGAGTAGAAAGTTTAAAGCCGTCGGGTTTAGCATTGACCGCAATCTTAACCGCAGAGGAGACCGCATTCCATGTGAAGGGTTAGTGGTTAGCCATCGGGTTAGCTCTAGGAGTTAAACCATTCGAAATAGCACTAAAACCATAGCCACGTTGGAAACTGTGACATGTGAACAATTTGTGGTAACCGTCGGAGCAATGGTAGCTAGAACCGCCGGGGGAAGACCAAGGAGGTGGAAGTTGGTGATTAGACCATCGCCTATTCACATGGGTGGTCAAAGTCCTATGCCCGGTCAATAAGCCACCAACGATTAATGGCTTAATATAAAGTCTGTTTATGGGTATGTTTAAGGTTTTTGCTATTAATTAATGTAACCACAATGCAACCCTATTCCAAGGTGTTCAGCCATGATAAGACCGAACCAATTCAAACCCTATTTTGAGTTGATTCACTCCTAAATTCAGAACAAGGAGGTTTGAATGCACCTGGTGGGTTTAAAATGAGGTTTTTGTTCATTAAAGGGGAGAGAGTAATTTTGGTTTTTGTATGCAAATTCTAGAGGTCATAATCATTTTTGTTTTCAGTGTAATAGGAGCCTCTAGAGTCAGAATTGGGAACCGTGATAGGCCTTGGAAACATGGTTTAGAGAGCTATCCTTTGACAATGACTAGAAGTGCCTACATGCACATTCAATTTGGTCAAATCTCTGTGTAATCGACCTCTTCTATTTCAATCCTAATAAAGTGGTCGCCCATCTTGAAAGCGGACCTGGAGACGTATTCGATCAGGGATGAACTCCGTAATCAATCTTGTTATCTGGTATCACTATTTTTTTGATGTTTTCACTTCTATTATGCATCTTACTTATGTTTAATCAGCTATCGTAAAGTCTTTCTTCTCAAGCAATTCTCTCGATTTTCGCACTTTCAGTTAACAATCAATTCAATAATGGATAATCAATTCTACATCAGTTTTAACTTATGATCATTTCAGATCATTGTCTCCATGCGTCAAGGATTATTTTGAAGGAATATATCTTCTTCAAGAAGAAATCTTCTATAACCACACCATCAAAGTTCAAGACAAAGAAAAAATGAAGATATTTTCATCGAGTATCTTCTCAAGTAAGTAATTTTATGTCTACATTTGAATTAGTCAAAATTTATTTTTGTAAGGAAAGCAACAATTTGGTTGGGTCTGTTAACTTTCTAGCATGGAAGAAGAGGACCGATTTGATCCTCATAGAAAATGAAGTTGTTGGACATGTTAAGGTCTCAATAATTAAACCTCCAAAAGAAGAATCTCAAGAACATGCAAAGTACGTAAAAGGGGAAGTAAGGGCTCAAAGGATTCTCATTGAATCCATTAAGGATTCCATCATACCCTATGTATCAAATTTTGAAACGACTAAAGAGATATATGACAAGTTGTTGGGACTATTCTCTGTAAATACTGCCAAATAAGTAATATCACTAAGACAATAAATCTAAAAAATGAAGGTATACAAGGAAGAAGGAATAGCCTCATATTTGTGAGGGTGTCATAAATAAGAGACCAACTCTAAGAATTGGGAGAAATAATGTCTCACAAGTAAATGACTACTGTAGTGATCAATGCACTACTAGAAGAATGGGGTAACTTCACATCAAGCATATATGGAAAGAAGGAATCTACTTTTTTCTATGAACTATGATAATTATGAAAAATCTAAGAAACTAGGTTGAAGGAAGAAATCAATGTAGGATCAAGTGAACAAGCACAAGCATTTTCTACCTTGACTAAAAGAAAAGGGAAGTCTGGGAAGGTTGGTCCTTAGAAAAATAAGAAGAATATGGCCAAGGTTCAATGTTATGGTTGTCATGAGTATGGGCACTATAAAAGAGATTGTCCAAAATTCAAGAAGGACAACAACAAAATAGGAAGAAAATAATCCCATTCATTGAAGAAGTAGACGAAAATGAAAAGAAGAAGTCCAAAAAGGAAGAAGTAAGAGATATCTACTATGACTGAGATGATCTTCTTCACCAAGTTTTTTTCAAGTCTTTGTTATTTAGTTTGTAAAATAACAATCATGGTAAGAATCATTAGAGGCACCATATGATGCATCATGTTAGGAGATGGTATCATAAGAAGAATACAATATGAAGCAAGATCTCTGGAAACCATAAAAAGCTTGCAAAAGAGCTGAAGTGGAAGTCTATGGTAGTCACCTATAAGGAAAAAGAGCTCTTGGTAACCCTATTAGAAGCATAAGAAGTACTTATGGATAGAAGAGAGTCATCTAGTATATAGATTATCATACACCAAAAGAAGCATTTGCAGGATGAGGATAATCAATATCCTCCGTTGGAATCTCCATATGAAGATTCACCTATTGAAAAAGGCAAATGCCTCACCAAGAATTCCACCTTGTGAGGGATTCATGGGATGGCAATATGATGACAAGGGAGTGAAGCAGGTTAAGATGATTGAAAAACTTTCAATCCAGGGAGTTGTCGAAGGAATTCTAAATTATTAAAAAGGAACAAATAAGGTGTGTATGCATGTATTTAATGTATTGAGTCATGTCATGATATAGTTGTAGGAAGAATGGATGGATACTCTACCTCATGAGTATGATCAAAAGAAAGGGATCTCTTTCGTTGAAAATATGCATGAAGGCATGATGCACATATTGACAAAGATGAAATAAACATAATATGTCCTCATATGGAGTATGAGGTGGTTGATTATGAAGATGGAACTAAGGATGGAATTTCTTAGGTCTATATGTGAAGAAAGGAAGGAGAGATTGTGAAAAATTCAACTATGGCTGCATGAAAAACAAAATCAACATCCGACGACTAGAAGAATTGACCTTGACATCTCCATGGAAAAGGTATGAAGACTTTGACGAATTCTAGAAAAGAAGGATACCCTTCACATTTAATTTATTTTTGGATATGTGTCAATGTGTATGTAGGATGTTCATGATGTAATCAAATAGATGTCATGATGAAAATACCATCACAAAGTAATGCTAATTTGATGTTCATTTTTGAACAATATATCTATGGGCTAATGTAGGGATACCAAAGGAGGAGTTGGAGATGTCATCTATAATTGATACTTGTGTGGTGGGATGATAATATCCTGAAGAAAAACATGATGTGTAGAAGGTAGCTTTATGAAGGAAAGCCAAATATGGATTAGTGAATCATTTTCCAATGAAAGAAAGGATGACATGACTAACATGATTCATTAATGAAAGTGATGGATGGTCTATGCCCTATGAATAAGTCCCAATGATGAAGGCTCCATATCAAGGAAGATGAAATTCATGACATCGAAAGAGGGAGCCCTACATGTAGCTTATTGTTCCATGATATCAACCTAAAGAGCTGCTGGAAGCAAGTCATTGGTTAAGAGGGAGCTTGGACAAATACCTAGTTAAGAGGGAGATTGGGTACATTCCTTTATATGAATGGATTCATTCCTTCATTGGAATGGGTATATCCTATCTGGTTGAGAGAGGGAGATAGACACATCATTCTTGTCTTCACTTGGGAAATAATGGAGGATTGGGTAAGCATAAAGCATCTAATATTCTTCGAGGATGTGTAGGGAATCCAAGATAAGAGTATTCATAAAGGACCGATATTCTTTAAGGACTAGGAATCAAAGATAAGAAAAGTCCTGATGGAACATACTCTGAGAGTACTCAGGTGGGGTATGTTCTGAGAGAGATAATGATGATGGTGCCTATAAATCATTAGGATCACCAACATTGTGCTATGATCATGTGGAGAGATAGAGTTTTTAATTAAGGCCTTGCTATGTGAAAATGTTGGATGATATGATGTTAAAGAAATGGGTTACCAATCTGACTCTTCTTATGAGAATTCTTCAAATTGAGAGTGCCCAAGTACCTTGTATGGGTTATGAATACCTCCCTAGTTAAGAGGATGATCCAAGTGGATATTGGTGACCACCTGCCAAGTCCACTTGGACCCCCACCATCGTTTCTTTCAACTTTTCATTTTCCTTAATTGTAGCACAATTTACTATTTTTAGTAGTTTTTCGGGTCCTGAACTTCCAGATCTTGCTTTGAGGACCTAAACGATGTTTTTTGGGAAAACTGGGAGCAACACAGGTCCATGGTCCAATGTTGCTCTTCCCAAAGATGTAGTTCTCAGATAGATATTTCTAACGAGATATTATATGCATCAAACAGAGATCGTATGCCAAAGTTACGACCCTAGGAAGTTGATACCAATTTACCCGAATAGGGTGCACAGTTTGGCGTTTCATCTTCTAGGGTTCATTTTTTGGATGTTGAGGGTTTTCCATTGTTTCTCAACAATAAATAGGCCTTCGAGCTTCATCGTAACAAAGTTCAGAGGCATGTAGCCACCACATCTCTTCTTAGAGATAAGATACCATCACCCTGGCTGGTTTATTTCCATTATTGTTTGTAAGCATATTAAGTATTTTACATTAATGAAATGAAGTATTATTTCCATTGCATCTTTGTGTTTATGGTTATCTCTATAATTTGTTGCATTCATGTTTAAATCTAGATCAGTGGTATCACAGCGGTCTGGTTTTTCTCTATTTTTCTTTGCATGTCCCCAACGAGGTCGGGATATAAGGAGTTAGGGCTTGAACTGGTTGAACCTTTACAAGACGAGCCTCACAAATCACAACGGCCTCCCATGAAAGATGAAAAGAAAGATGAGGGGGTAGGAGATCCTATCAAAATATTGCTCGAAGAAGCCCTCGAGCAACAAAGGAATGCGATGATGGAAAATTTTGCCCAGATCCTTCAGCGGCTACCCAGGGGCGATGCATCAGCTTCCAATAGCTACTTTGGAAATGCCACACTGTTTAAGGTAGGAGTTAATTTTCAAATCCCCATATTTGAGGATCAGATAGATGCAGATGCCATCGATAAATGGTTAAATCTACTAGAGGGTTATTTTTCTGTTCATGATATTTCCAGTTGAGAAAAGATTATTTTCACTCTTCTCAAAGCATCTCCCCACATCAAGGGCTAGTGGGAAACCTACTGTTAGTAGAAGGATGAAAGTACAAGCTCACTATTTTAAGCCTCATCGACTTGTGATTCATTCCATGATTCCATCAAGGAGCAGCACTACCTTGTCGGAAGCTATGAGGATCAATACATAAAGTGGACCATGCTGTGATAGGGGATAGACCAAGACGTGCAAGAGTTTACCAATATTTTCCATACCCTTCGCAAAATTTTGGGTACCAAGGATTCAGAGCAGCATTTGGTACTCAAATACCATAGCTATCTGCATAGGTACATCTAGGAAGAAATAGAATTCCTGAACATCCTCTTGCTCGGCATAACATACCGATATGATATCAAGGTAAAGCAAAAGTTTAAACAGAAGACGTGAGACTTTGGATCTGCGAATCTGAAACAAGGGAAAGGTGCCCCCATACCACATAACAAAGGAAAAAGCCAAGGTGGTGCAGCCCAAGATAACCTGCCAAAGCTGCAAGCAAAGAACAGTGCCATGAAGCCGAAAAAGGACATGGGAAAGTGGTGTGAGTTCCATAAGAGCTCCACTCACAACACAAGTGAGTGTCAAGCCAAGCAGTCACTAGTGGCCGAACTAAAGGTTTTATAATTAGACTCATGTTTCGACTCTGAGTCAGAACTCGACAAGGGGAATGACAAATGGAAGTAGATTATTAATGCGGAGCCCAATGCCACCATTGTTACTACAAAGATCCAAAAGGAGGAAACTGAAGATCTAGAGGAGGAGGAGCATCTCTTCCACTCCCAGATGTGGGTAAAGGGCTCCCCACTATAGTTCATTGTCGATAGCGGGAGCCAAAAGAACCTCATTTCGACAGAGGTTGTGAAGAGGCTAGGCTTACACTGTCAGGTCAAGCACTCCATTGATATGACCCCAGGTGCGCCGCTGCCCAATGGACCAATCTATCGACACTCCGTTCTGGAGGACGATGAAATAAATAGGTAGATTCAGGATCTGCTATAGAAAGGTCACATCTGTCTGAGTTCATCACCCTGTGGGAGCCCGATCGTGTTGGTACAAAAGAAGGATGGTACTTGGAGACTCTGTATTGACTATCAGGAGCTGAACAAGATCATTGTCCGTAATAGGTACCTGATCCCACGGATTGATGACCTCTTGGACCAAATGACGGGGGAAAATATTTCAGCAAGATCGATTTGAAGTCAGGATATCACCAGGTACCAATCGAACCCTTCGATGTGTGGAAGGTTGCCTTCAAAGCCAAGGAGGGCCTTTTCGAATGGTTGGTTATGCCTTTTGGCATAACGAATGCTCCTGCCACCTTCATGAGGCTAATGGATGACACCTTGTGGCCATTCACCAACTCATTTGTAGTGGTATACTTGGATGACATCCTAATCTTCAGCTAGATTTGGGAAGAGAACCTCCACCACATCCGATAGGTTCTCCAAAAGCTGCGGAAACACAAGTTATGTGCCAATTTGGAGAAACGCACTTTTGGCATGACCTAGGTTCAGTATCTAGGAAACATTATTGATGAACAGGGGGTGCATGTGGATCCAAGCATGATCCAAGTCATTCAGGATTGGCCCTCGAACCACTCTAACAGATCTCTGCGATTTTCTAGGTCTCGCCAAATTCTACCGTAGGTTCGTGTTGGGATTTTCTCATATCACCTGGCCCTTGAGTCAAGTCACCAAGGGATGAGTGAAAGCAAAAGTCTTTTGGTTTGAATCTCAACAGAAGGCATTCACAGAGTTGAAAGATCACCTCCACACGGCACCAGTGCTCACATTACCAGACTTGAAACAACCATTTGAGGTCAAGATAAATGCCTCTGACTATGCTATTGGGGTAGTGCTTACTCAACACAGGTATCCATTGGCATATCACAATGAGACACTTTTATACACAGCCTGAAAGTGTCCCACTTATGACAAAGAGATTTATTCCATTGTTCTAGCCTATCGATAATGGAAGCATTACATTTTGGGGAAGGAAACAGTCATCCACACAGACCACTGACCCCTGCAGTTCATATAGAACCAAGGGAAATTGCAAAATGATCGTCATCAGAAGTGGTCCACATACCTGCAATAGTTCCATTTGAATATCAAGTATAAGAAGGGAAATGCCAATAATGTTGCAGATTACCTCAGTTGACCACCGATCATGGCATTAATCACTGTGCTCAACTGTTGTGGGCACAAGATTTTTGATTGGCCACTTCTCTACAAAAGCAACCCAAAATTCGGCCACACATACCAGACACTCTTGGAGGGTTAGCATGTTCTATATTTTCACCTCCAGGGTGCTCTGTTATGCCACCTAGGTCACCTTGTGTTCCTTTAAGTGAGTGTGACAAAATGATTTGGGAAGCACACTACAGTTGGCTGCTGGGCATTTTGGAGTTGAGAAAACGGTTGCAGTATCCCATAAGTATTTCTATTGGATGAATCTTCGATAATGTTAGATACCTATACCAATAGGTTTCATTTTTCATGATTGACAAGGGAAGTTCCAATATGATCTGCTTTGGTGATGCAAAGATCTCATATTCTTGTGGGAAAAGTATACTTGTTTTGGTTGATGTTGCCTTACTTCTGGATGGGTGATCCAACAACCTAAGCTAGGTCATGCCATGTTTCAATTTTTGTAGCATATTAGAGAAAGAAACCTTTCCAAACAGCTCAATCTTGGCAGGTAGTTGGTAGGTAGAGAAAGAAAGGTTCCCAACTGTTCAATCTGGGGCCTTGGAAGCAATAAAGGTAGCTTTAGATCGAAAATCAAAAGAAAGCCAAAGAGAAAAGAAAAGGCACAAAGGGTTTGCAAGTCTAAGTGCACCCTCCTTGGAGTAACAAAAAATGCTAGGCAATAGAGTGGGTAGGTAGATGGAGTTGCAGAAAGCATGGTTTATGGAATTTCACTAGCCTAAAGGAAAGGTAAAAAACATGATGCCAGTGCAGATGTCCTATTCACAGCAGAGTTACAGCAACTTAATGAAGCATGTCTAACTTCCAGTTTTCCCCATCACATTCATGACTAACATCCCTATGCCACCCATGTACACAAAGAAAATCAAAGTCTTTGTTGGTTCTGAGTTTCTTTATAAGCCACATTTCTTGTGCAAATATTCTTTTCATTTTGATCTACTTCCTAAAAAACTAAGTTGATTTCATAAAAACTTAGTATTCCCCCCCCCATCCATCTCATTCATTCATATTAACTACTAACTTATTACTATCTAACTCCCTATAACCCCTATTCCCCTATTACTATGTACAACTTGGAAAAAACCCAAAAATCTATGTATCCCCTTCCCTGAACATTATAGCTCTATGTATGACTCTGAAGGTCTTTATGCACTAAAAAACATTTGAGCGCAACCCAAAGAGCGCCAAAGAATTAATCCTAGGGATTAATCCAAGATTTGCTCGGATTAATAGCCTTAAAACCCACTTTATTAATAAACCTTTGCAAAAACTCATTTAACCCGCAAATGCTGAAATAACCTGGAAAACCCACTTTTCCAAAGTTTCCGCCAGGCGCGAATTTCAAAAGAAAATAATATTTTACTCTCCCCGCAGTCAAATATTGCTCGTGCACCTTATCATTCCGTCGACCGTTGGATCTGGGCCCTCCCATCCGACAGCCCACATCATATCGGACGGGCATCAGCGAGCGAAAGTTACCTTATGAGAAACTGTCAGAGGGTGACGTCAGGCCTCCGCCACGCGTCGCCCCCTAGAGTCTCTCGGAGCGCCCTCTGACAATACCGCGACCGTATAGAGGGCGGTCCGAGAAAACCCGCTTAGCACTCTGCTAAACCGCCTGCCCACGCCATCGCCACGGCCCGCCCACGTCACGTCTGCTTGGCGCCCTGTCAGCACCCCCGACCGCCAACACTCCTGCGTGTCTGCCACCTATGCAATCCCCGTGGACCACTCACAGACTGCCACGTCACCCGATGACGTCATGCTGACGTCATCCGACCCTGACCCCACCTGATGACGTCATGCTGACGTCATCCAAAAAGCGCGCCAATAAGCCAAAAGCCCATATTTAGCTGTTTTTTTGCGTTTTTTCTCATTTTCGCTGAAAGAACTATTGCTCTCCTCTGCATGAGAATTACGTCCACTGCCGCCAACCTGCTGAAATCGACCTGAAGAATGTTGCCGCCTACAACCCACCTGTACTTGTCACCATTACCGGCAATTCACCAGGTATTTACCTAGAGCATCCTTTCAGAGTTAAGTTACATCCATGTTTCTCCAAAATTGAATTCACAAGAGTAAAACAAACCTATTTTTACCATTAAATTCCCGGAAAAGCTAGCATTCCCCGCAATTGCAGGGTCTAATTTCGCCTGCTGAACCCATATATATCCACCCTTCCCCAAATTCCCACTCTGTCCGTGCATTCGTGGACTATAAACCTAAACAACATAATTCACCAGGAAAACTGAGTTGCCTGCTCCTGTAATCTATCAAATTACTCTTGTTAAGTATTCAGCACCTTTTTCACACCTCATTCACCCTTACAATTGACTTTATCTCTGCAAAATTAACCCTCTGTGGTCTCCTGCCCACTAAAACCAGTTCAGCACCTAGTCATAACCACTTCTTAGCCATGGAGACACCAATAGTCCTAAATATTTAACCTTTGAATGCCCCACACAGAGAGCTAGAGTGGAAAGCCCTAGGTGATAAAGATTACCAGATGTTAGAATCCATGCCCATGACAGCCAAGTTTAATATTCACCTAATGAATGAATTAAAGGCCCAACATCTCAGTGGGGCTGACACCTTAGGAATTTGGGATTCTCACATACCCATTTACAACCTCCTTTAAGTCAATGTCCTCCCAGACTTGATAAAACAATGCACGTCCAGCTATGACCCCTATCACAGAGCCGTCCTCAGCCCCTCAGGCTCTGTATTGTTCCATATCACCCCTGAGGCCATCAATGAAATGCTACACTTTCATACTACAAATCCCCTAACTCCTCTCTCCCTCCAGGACTTGATAACAAAAGGGGGAAACTTGTCCAGGGATCAGATTTCTAGGGTTAACCAATTGTTTATTCAGCCTGAGTATCAATCTATGACCGCTCCCCTTCCCATAGCATATCCATATCTTAATGAGCTGGGAAAAATGATGGTAGATCTGATCAGTTACATCTTGGGTTATGGGACATATGAGGATGTGGATGAAACCATCATAGCAATGCTGTCCATTTTCTCCCCAAGGATGCCTCCTGCTGTACATTATGACTTTGCTACTTTTATTGCCAATAAGATTCATGAGAAATTAATGAATCTGGAGAGGGAAAAGGTGTTTAAGTACACCAGGTACATATATCATTTATTCTTATTCTATCAGCTTGATGCCTTCCCTGTCCCTCTAAAGAAGCTAGATGCCCAGGGACGCCCAAGGTCAGTTGTGTTTTGGACTTCAGTTTGCCATCTTCTGCCTTATTCACCCTACAACTACTGTGAATTTATTGATCTATTCATTCATCTAGCTATGACCTTGTTGTTGGGTGCCCCTCCCCCAAGATTGACAGATGAAATGCATAGAATCCTTCAACTCTCAAAGGCATACAGCATTGGTGATTGGTACTTCTACCAACACCATACAGTAATCAGAGTATATGGCTGTGAGCTGAGTCCCTATAGGCTGCCAAAATATGTCCCTATGAGACTCTTTTCCCTAGAGTACTTCAGGCAGTTTGGAAATGCAGACTCTGTCCATTTCCAAGCTAAAAACAAGAAGGTGCAGCTAAAAGTAAGAAATCAGCTCGGTCCCTTTTTGTACAATAAGAAGGAAGAAGGGTGGAAGGAAGCTGATAGGATTCTAGAGACCCTCAGAGTTCAGACCATCTTCAAGTGGGTGCCTTATGACCCTAATCACTTCATTTCCCTTAGAAGAATAAAGTATAAATTGGGTGGCTATGTCCATGTGAAAATTCCTCATGTTGAGAAGTATGCCAATGCCCTAAACTGGGAAGAAGGCACCTTAGAAGAGCCAATTAGCAAAGAAAAAATGCTAAGAAGAGAAACTAGCAATATTGAGAAAGAGGCTGACTTGGAACATTGTGGGCAGGTTTCTTCCTCCTGTCAGAGGCAAATTGGAGAAGCTGCCTCATCTTCCACAGCGCAGCAGCAAGTAGCCGGAAGTGCCCAACAGGAAACAAAAAAAGACAAGGGCAAGCAGGTGGAGCAGGAACAATCACCTCCTAGAACACATCAACAAACAGAGCAGCAAGTAGAGAAGGAGGTTGAACAACAACAAGAACAGCAAGAAGAGCCTCAAGAAGAGGGGCAGCCTATGCAGCAAGAACGAATGGCTGAGGCCTCAACACCTACTGAGCAACAGGCTCAACAGAACATACCTTCTGGGCAAGAGAAGATGGTGGAGACCTCAGTGCTCCAAACTCCACAAAAGGTGGAAAAAGGAAAGAAGAGGGACAAAGAGCAGGAGACTCCCCTTACAACGTCCACAAATCAAGGGGAGAAAAGGCAGAGATTAAATCCCCTCTTTGAAGAAGAAATGCTTATGGGGCAATCGGTGATAATGGGCCCACCAAGCATGGAGGTATCTACTAGTTCCTTTCAGCAGGAACTAGAGAGAAATCCTGGAGGAGAGGTCAGCTTCTCAAGCCATCAAAGAAAAGCAGAGGTAGGCTTCAAGCAAAAGTTCACCGATATCAAGAGGAGAAATGAGCCACTCAGGCTCCAAATCTACAATCAGTTGCTAATGATGGCCCCCACAAATCAACAGAGGCTCATGGTAGCCTATGACATTTCAGAAGGAAAAATGACCATGAGTCATTTCATGCCCACCACGGTGCAGCCACAGTCAGCTGCAGACTACATAAGAACCAACCTGGAGGTTCTAGAAAAAGACATTCACCCTATGGACCAGATAGAACTTCATAAGCAAACGGGTGAAATGGTATATGCAACATTGGCAGACAAAACAATGTTGGAAAAAAGGCTGGAAAACAGCCTAAACAATATAGCTGCCCAACTGGAGTTGGAGAAAGCATCCTCCTTGGCGAAAGACAACAGGATCAAGTCTTTGGAAGATATAATTATAGAGCTGGGGCATGACCCCAAGGGTCCCAAAGCCATACAATCATTGCTGAAAATAAGGGACGCAGACCTGGCAGCCCTGAGAAAGAAGGTGAAGCTCCCAGCAACCATTCACCCCCAAACAGATGAGGTTGCTCAACAGAAGCAAGAACAAGAGATAGCTACATTGATGGTAGCACTGCACAAGCAACTAGTGCAGATAGAAGGGAGGCTAGAAGACACTGAGGCTGCACTACAGGCAGCCCTATAGCAGAAAGAGGGAGTCCAGACTTCTCAGCCCCCTCTAGAGGTTATTAACCTTGAGGAGCCTCCAAAGATCACTCCTCCTCACACAGAAGCAGCAGCACCACCACCATCTACATGAGTAGCGGCACCGTCTACAGAGCAGGCTCCGAGCCTGGACATGCAGAAATTGTTGAAAGAGGTCCAGGCCCTAGAAGCCCAGATGACAGAACTAAATGGAGCCAAGGTTGAGTTGGCCAAGCTAAATGAGAAATATGATAAATCAAAGAAGAATGTGGCTGAGAAAGGGAGAGAAATAAAAACTCTCAAGGAAAGGATAAAAGAGCTGGAGAAGGAGCTCACCCTTGACAAAGTGGTGGCTGAAATCAAAAGAGTTTTGTGGACCCACATTGGCCAATCAATAATGGACCAATGGCAATACATTGAAACCATTCATGAGCAAATGGAGCTCATAGGCAAAGCACAAAGGGAAGTGCATAGAGCAAGGACATCTCTAGGCAGTATGCCTGACGTAGCCAACAGATTGATCAATGTGCTCAATAACAAGACAGGCCCTCAGCTGGCACCAATTGGGATCTCCAGCAGGATGGAGACTATCCAGCTAGTTAAGAGGGTCCTCACACTAAAAATCCTGGTACAGACGTTGGACAGAAGGAGCCAAGATATGCAAACATAGGTAAACAGGTTCATGGACAAATTTGCTGCATTACAGGGCAGAGGTCTCCCCAGCTTACTCAACAGTGCAGGAAAACTTCTATCACATGAAGTTTATGCAAAGAGGGTGAATACATTTGCCACTAATCAGATCAGCCAAGGATCAAACAGCTCACAGGAAACAGGGCCAGCATCTGGGCAAAGTCTCTATGACAAAATAGAAAATCTATATTTTATTATGAATGAGCTTAACCATCTGTTTGAAACGCCTCTGAATTTCTACAAATATACAGAGGCAAATGAGACCATGGGTGCAATTTTGAGGCATGAATTGCCTACGTAGGATTGGTGGGCCAACATGATACAATTATTATTATAAACAAGAGGCTTCATCTAAATTTTGTCATCAAAATATATAAGTCATCACATTCAGAAAGTGTGATACATATACTATGACCGAAAGGTGGAATGAGCCACCTCAGCATGAAGATTCAGCCACCAAAAGCAACAATGACAGCTACAGATAGCAGGGCCGAGAAAAGCTACAGCAGGACAGAGTATAAAGACACATCATTCAGCATTAAAGAAAAATGCTCAACCGACTCAGCCTCCTCCAAAGGTCAAGAAGAGGCCTGACAGCATTGAAAACCATTTATTTTACATTTATAGTAGCAATAACTTTCTTATCTAATATTTGTAAAGTTGGTGAACATATTTAATGTGTCAAATGACTCAGCAATTAGATATTTTGTAAAACCTATTGTATATATTCCCCCTCGCATGCACTTCCAAGGGGTTGGTGTCTTATTGGTTTTGGTTGTTTCTCTTATGAAGAACTGAGAACTCGGCTGTAACTTTCAGAAGGATGTTATAAATAAAGCTTGGAGTTTACAGGAACTGAGTCTTACTGGTGCATTTTTTGATTGGAACCATTGAACGCTACAAGATTCTAGTGCTATGGCTTAATATAATAAGTGCTTCTCTATCTCTGTTAATTTTTCTGTTATTTGTTTTAACTCATCCCTCCCACATATTGTTCTAAATATAAGAAAGAAAGAAAAAGAATACCTCAGGATTTCTCCATGGAGACACCCTGATCTCAATCTATCTTCACTAAAAATGTTTTTCATAAGTTTTAGCTGTTTAAATTGGAATTCTTAACTGCTCCAATAAGCTCTGAATATCTCGCAGTCACTATTTAGTAATTCATCATGCTACTAAGTAGAGATTGTTGTTCAAGTTGATATCACACTGTTGGTAACTCCATATCTCATTGTTTCACTCACTAAATCGGAAATTATATTAACAATAGCGGTCTAGCCTTGTCGCAAAACTTTCTCCATCACGGGCACCAGAACTATTTCTCTTTTCTAACTCCATATGCCCAATGGACTAGCATCTTCTGCACTTTCATGCCCTTCTTATAACAAAATTTCACCAACCAAAGTCTTAAACAGGAAACTGAACTCTTAACTAGCCTAAAAACCTCGCAAAGCATATCTGAAACTTAAAGAGAGAGCCCTCTCTAATTATAGATAGGCTAGGATCTATAATCCAAAGATTGGTTAGTGGTTACCCCGGCCGTATTCCCTTGGGAGTCATAGGGAACAACCTGGGTGTTAACATAAATGGCGACTTCACTGGGGACTTCGTGAGGATTTTTATAATTGCTGTATATTTCCTAAAGCTACAGGTGAGGCCTGAATATTAGCCAGGAAGCCTTGAAGGCTATTTATGTATTACATTAACAAATTTGCATAAAAGCTGCCCCAGCCAATCTTCATACTAGCTTTGAGACAACAGAGCCATTTCAAAATCTTATCTGGTCCTTACAGATACAAGAAAATTCTAAAAATACCCAAAACATAATTCAGAAGTTGGCTCCCAAGAAGAATCAAGGGTATACAAGGTCCAATCCTGACCCTAACCCACCAACTGTTTTTGAAAATCCTAACACAATCCATAAAAACATTAGGAAGCAACAAAAACAGGAGAATCTTCTGACTTGAGCCCTGAGACAGTCCACCTTAACCCCGTTCTCACTCCAATCAAGGTTTTATTCCGGTCTACCCCTGGTTCCCCTAGTTCACCATCCACATCTCAAACCCCTCCTTTTACACCTTCATCCACTTCACATGTTCCCTTGACCAACACTGCAGTCTCTATCATACCTACTACCCCCACTATCCCAGTAGTCCCTGTTGTCCAGGTTAACCCTATAAACCCTGTAAATATGGGCAATAGATATGCACCCTTGCAGTTACCTGCCAATGCTGCAGCTCTGCCTCATGACTACCAATCCAAAATCTCATACTTTGACTCCACTGGCCCTTTCACTGCTATTCAACATGCTAGAAGGATGCAAGATCATTTTGAAAACTATGAAATTGATGATGACAGTGTAAGGATGAGAATTTTTGTTCAGAGCCTGATGGGGGATGTAAGAACCTGGTTTAGGTAACTCACTGCAAATACCATAACAACTCCTGATGAGTTGTACCATGCCTTTACTAATAGATGGGAAAAGAAAAAAGATCCCTTACACATACTGGGTGAAAATGATACAATCAAACGAGGCCCTCAGGAGACCGTTTTGGAGTATTGTGCAAGATTCAACAATGTATACAACGCAATACCGCAGAATTTGAGACCTCCCCTTGATTTAGCATTATACAAATTTCCTGATAGTTTTGACCCTGACATGGCATATCAGTTGAAGGAAAGAGCCCCTAAAACTCTTGAAGATGCGAAAAAAGTTGCTTTCACAGTGGAGGCTAACCTTATTGCCAAGAGGAACAGGGCAAGATTGGAAAAAATAGTCACCTTCAAAGAGGAACCCTCAGCCTTTGATCAGAAACTGGATGCAATACTCATTGGCATGAAAAGGTTGGGTGACAGAGTGGAATCGGTGGAGAGAAAGTCATCATGGGAAGCACCACAAAGTAACCCTGTCAGGAACCCAAATCTTAGGAGAAATCAAAACCCAAACATTAGCAAGGCCAGTTCTGATCCAGAGATAAGACCTCCCTTCCAGGAAAACTATACTGAAGCATCCACTTCAAGTGAGCAAGTAGATGACACCCACATTAACCTAATGGGCCTAAATGATGACCGGCAAGTTTTCCTGACTCATGAAGATCATAAGGAGGATGACATTAAACAGTTCCAAACTAGGTCAGGTGAGTCATTTGACTTTAAACAAGGTTATGACACAACCGTTTATGAAGTTCACAAGAAATACAAGCTAAGAAGCAGAACTATAAACGTAACACAGCCTGAAAAAGCAAAAGATAGCCTGCAGCCTAAAAAAGCCATAGTTACAGAACCACAGGATAAAACTGATTTAGTTACAAGTGAAATAACCGTTGAAGAAATAACTGAACTATTCCCATCAAAACAAAAGCCAATGGCTGCACCACCTTTGCAGCCTAATCCAAATAGTGCTCCTCAAGAGATGAGTAAAAAGGATAAGTCTCATGATCAAGACAAAAATCAAGAGGAAAACTCAATAAACAAGGAAAAGACTGTCACCCACAATACCAAGATCCAAATTGAAAGACCATTTGACCTAGAAGCTGAAATTGGCAAATTGAAGATAGCCATTCCTCTTTCAGAATTAGCCAAGCATGA
>APFE030285901.1:32873-78537 GCA_000404065.3 Pinus taeda
TCATCCTAAAATAGCTGTCTACAAAGAACAATATCACAGCTTGGGAGAGGAAACAAGCCTGAATGATGCAAGCCTCTACCCAAGGTCTTGATTCCGCTTCACCGAACAACATAGATCGGTACATGTGATAATATGTGTTGACATCGAACATGCATGAAATAATATAATTACCATCCAATAATGGAGACTGTTAATATATGTGAGGAAGGCCACCGATAATGGTGATGGTCTCCAAGATGCACAGTGCAAACTAACGAGTGTGAAAGATTTTTTGTCATCGAACACTTGTAGAATCACTTAACCAGGAGCCAATAATGAAAACTCGTGATCAAACACAAGGTAGCCTACCACTAATGTCTGCAAGCACCAAGGCACTGAATGTGTTTCTGGGTTATCTTCCTAGATAGAGTGTTGAAGTTGATAGGAAGAAACCTATTGAAATGTAGGCAATGACGTGTTGTACATTAGTCGACACAAAACCGGACAGGGATGATTTTATTTTTTGAAGAATCTTTTTAGCTTTTGGGTCTAAACAACAGAGGGCATGATGAAAGGATAAGTAGGATTAATTGATAGAGGAAACAAATGGGAACCCTTGAACAAAAGAATCCACGACAATGGTTTTAACCAGACATCACTAGACTCATGAACACTATAGAGTGTTTAAGATACAGAGATGCAATTACATTAGGGTATATAGGCTAAAAACTCATAGGTTGGTAGGGTTCATACTGAGAGGCTATCAAAATGATGGTTTATCTGAGGGAGTGACATGTTCAAGGGAATGAATGCTGCCAAACCATGCTTTCAAATACAGGATACAGTTGTAATGTCCACTTTTCCCCATCTGATTTTTTAACGAGTCCAGATGGGTAAACTCATTGACCTTTTCATGTTTAAAGAGTCTAAAATTGATCGCAAAAATAACGACTCTTTGCCCTATCTGATTAGTTTCATGAGTCCAAACAGGAAAACTCATCGATTTTTTCATCTTTTAAGAGTTTGAAAAGTACTGTAAAAAGAAAGACTCTATATCTTGTCTGTGTATTTAAAGAGTCCAAACTATACAACTCAATGGTCTTTTCATATTTAGAGAGCTTGAAAAGATCGTAAAGAAAGACTCCGTGGTGGTCCCTTTGTCATAGTTGTTAACATGGGGTGAAAAAAGTTTAATAGTATACCTAGATTGGTTACTTTTCCATATTTAATCTAATCAACCCGGATAAAGAGAAACCTTTCTCCAATAGATGTCAACCTCATTTTGTTATGAGTACGAGGCGACAGACTAAACTCGTGTTTTGTCATGACATTTTAACGAGCTTAGTAACAAAAACTCAGGATTTTTCATTTTTTAACGAGCAAGAAAAAAGTACCTAAAGGAATGCTCGGGTCATCTTTAGCATGTTTAATGAGTAGCAAGACATAGCTTGGGATTCTTTTAGTTTTAAAGAGCGAGAAAAAAATGCCTAAAAAGGATGCTCCATTGGTCTTTTTCAGTTTATGAGCTGGAACAAGATCAAAAAAGAGGTGCTCAGAGCATCATTTGCATATATTTAATGAGTGCAAATGATGAAAAAATCAGGGATGTTTATATTCTTTAAAGAGCGATAAAATATCCTTAAATGTGCTTCACTAATTGTGGTATGGATGTTTGAGGAGCCCTACTACAAAAACTCAGAGATGTTTATATTGTTGAAAGAGCAATAAAATGTCTCCAAAAGTGCTCTGCCATTGTTAGATATATTTTAACAAGCTTAACGATGAAAACTCGGGGATATTTGTATTTTTTAAAGAGCAATAAAATATCCCTAATAGTTCCCTATCAGTCTTTGTAGTAGTTTAACGATCCCAAAGAAGAAGACTAGAGGTTTTTTGGATTAATGAGCAAGAAAAATACCATAAAAAGAATTCTCAATCTTTCTCGATCTCATGCTTGAAATTAGAAGAGTCTATGCCATGAATTTCATCATAAGACCAAGGAAAAACATCACAGAAGTCCCAAAATGGGTAGGTGAAGCTCACAATTTCCTCAGGATTGTGATTGGTTCCACTCTATATGTTTTCCACGAGGCTTGTCATGAAAAAAATATGGGGGAGCAATGTTTGTGAGATATTTCCCCTATTTCCTTCTGAGTCCAAATGTTGGATAGTCATATATGGTGAGGAAATGATTTCACATGTGTTAGGTGAAAGGATTTGAAGAGGCATCATGTCTGAATCAGATATCCAAATGTGATGGTGTGAATCCTCCCAAGGTTGCTCTTCTAACCTCGTGATCTCTCTAATAGCTTTGTCTTTAGGTAGGACTTAATTGAGTGGATTGAAATAAGGAGTGGTTATGGGAGGGGCAGTGGTACTATTGGCGGAAACCAAAGTGACCAAGATTTGGATGCAATTTGAATGGCTTCGCAGGCCAATCCAATTGGTGACAATGGCATTTGTTCTATGTATGTGTCAATGTCTGAAGGAGTCAGAAGGATCCATGGATCGGTCTATTCATGAGGAATAGATGAAAGCATGTTGACCATCTGTGGAACCTTGGGAAATTTAAGAGGGAAACAACCCATGAGGGAAGAAGCCTTCAATAGACCAGTACCAATACTGACATAAGAGTCAGTTCCACCTCATACTAGGGGTATAGAGCTACCTAGTAATGGTGAATAATCAGGGGTGCAGAAAGACAACTCATCTACTGTAATAACCCTTCCATCCAATGGAAATTGGATAATGTGAAAGATAGTAGATACGACGACCGTCATGGCATATGTCCAACTGCAACCCAGCAACAGATTATAGTCGAGTTTCTTGTCCACAACTTCTACGTCCACCATTACTATTTTACTAGCCAAGGTGATGGGAAAATTGGCTAAGTATCATTTTGATATAAAGGTGTGGTTGTCAAAAGCTTTCAAGGAGTTTGACAACAGGGAGAGTGTTGGAGAATCCAAGGCGAGCCAACATGAAGCCAACATGATGCAAGTCAAAGCACCTTTGTCGATGACAGTTCGGTGTATACCTTTACCTTTCGAAGTGATATGCACCTGAAATGCAAGCTGGTGGGAAAGGGTAGGTTTACACTTGTCCATGTCGAAAATAGCAAGCATGGAATATGTAGGTTCAATACCCCTGATAGCCAAAAGCAAATCTTTCCTTTGGCTAGGGCATTTTTGTAAGACTTTGAGCGCCGACATAGCCGATGGTGCTTGTGCCAAATCCTCTACAATGTTGTAGTGTTAGGCGACACGTGCATATTTGTTGTGCGTTGTGCATCTAAGTGCCCCCTTGGGGGGTCAAATATGCCTTTTGATATGCAAATCATTGGGCAGCGATGGGTTTTGACCTGTGGATGGTTCTACTGCGGGAGTGACAAGAGCTCCATAAGATTTGGCTCTTGTGGCTAGCTCTACCGTTTCAAATATGTAAATGGTAGAACTTCCTTCACTAGCTAAAGGATGTTGCAAACCGTTGCTAGCCCCTGACATAGGTGGCAGTTGGTTGGCAACGAGATTTTGCTGTTGTTGAGTAGGAAAAGGATTTCTAAGGATAGCAGGTGCCTTACCAGAATCTTTCTTGGCAAGGTAATCCGTGCATTCTTGAAGACATGAGCCATGCCAAGTTACGTGTTCTTCAAGAAAAATTTTGCATGAATAATTGGTGCTTTTATCCTTTTCTGCATCAGTAGGCACAACGACCTTCTGTTTCAAGTTGGTCTGCTTAGATGACTACTCCTCAGAAGGAGCAGTCTTGTTCTTATTCCTATTCTTCTTTCTACTGGATTTCTGTGTAGACTACATAGAATTAACCATGGTGGCAGGAAGAGCAGTCACTTTGGTAGAGCGGTCCACTACCAGCTTGGTAATGGAACCACTGAGTTGTTTTACAGCGACCCCAAAAGTTGCACCGACGATCCTGTTAGCATGCGCTCTAGGGTACTGAGTGGTGGGAGGATTGGGGTTACGAGGAGCATAGGGGATAATGCCGTAGATAGTGCCAGACTGTGAATAAATCAAATATAAGTGTTGGGCACGACATATGGATTGGTTCTCTGTGACCACACCACCTAGAGCGACATCTCTAGCGATTTGTGTGAGTAATGACTTACAGAACCAGTCTATTAAGATAAAATTAGGGATGGGAGCTTTGACTAACCTCTGCCTATGTCTCCATTCATGGATATGATCAGAGATGTGGGTGGTGGTATCCTGACGAAATGAAGTAAGGAGCTCTGTTCCTGTCTCATAACGGATAGGTAACTAAAAGTGCTTTAAGAACTCTATTGGTAAAGCGTCAAAGGTATTCACTGATGGGCGTGGTAACTCAATATACCACTTTGCTAGATTGCCATTGAGGGTGTGGGTAAAAATACATAACCAGACGCTATCATCCACCATAGAGTTAGAAACACACTAGAGATGGTAGGTGGTGACATGAGTGCCTGGATCCTCTCCTTGTTTTCCATCAAACTTAGGAATGTCCGTCGGTATTTTATGCGGGATCGACGTCCATTTTAAGTTGTGGTATATGGTGTCGTTTTTCAACTTGTATAAGTTGGGGATATCCAATGTTGCCAAAAAAGGAAAATTGTTGGGTGCCCTCCACTTGGACCATGGTGATGACAGATGACCTGAGGAGCTCTGTGCTCCTCCCATCGTTTGGTTCCCCATGGTGTACATGGGTTGCACGGTGTAACAGTTTCTTTGTGGTACAATGTTGTAGATGGGATTTCCATGAGGATTTTGATGATGGGGTATGAAGTTGCCCCCAGTATAAGTGGTGCTCCCTTGACTCATCTAAGTTTGTGAGTAGGGTGCCCCCATGGATTGAGTGGGAATCCCTTGTGGATTCCCAACCAACACAAAACTAATCGTATGGCTTTGATTGATGGAGGGAGCACTCATGTTAATCAGTGACTGTCCATGCATAACTGAGAACGACGGGGGAACTGTGACATTCCCTGCCGGCATGTGCATATTTGGAACCGCCCCAGATATTTGAATCTAGTGGTTGGAACTATACACTGGCGGCCGACCTTGGTGTTGGTAAACTAGGACCACGCCCATAGTGCCGCATTAAGTGTTATATGGAGCACTATATGTGGCACTAATCGAAGGTATGCTTTATGGCACCATAGGAGTGGAACCTCAGATCTCCTGGGTTCCACTTATAGAGGGTGTTATGTGAGTTGCAGTACCTGGGACGAACATGATAGTGGGATTCCACATTATTGATGTTGTAATGACTGTCGATTGGGGAAGTGGTAAAGGACCAATAGTGTCTCTATAATTCCACAACCCTTGAGGCGCAGTCTGGATAGATGGGAAAGTTCCACCTACTGAAGAAGGAAGTACTAGTACGGTGGGAGTAACGATAGGTTCTAACATATCTGTAAGTAGAGTGTTAAAATGAGGAAGAAATCCTTCCGTAAATAAATCCTATAGCAAATCAGAATCATCGGTCGTCCACATAGACCCTGTGTGCAATTTAGGAGACTAATTCCTCGAAGATGAGGAATCTGAGTTAATGGAACTCGACAGATCCTTCACAGTGAGTGGAGGAAGTCCTAACAATCATTTGGGTCGACGAAAATGGTTGGATGTAGCCACAATGAATATTAAGTTTTATCAAATAGATTTTAATGTGATATTATTTAAAGTCTCGAAAACGATAGCACTCAGGTACCTAAAAAAGAAAAAATACACTAAATATGTCAACCAACAAACAAAGAGAAATTACCTCATCTGATAAACACCGATTACTAGAGATGAAACCCAGTCTCTCAATGAGTAGCAGAGAAGGATGGCCAAATGTATGGTTACAGTTACTTTTGAGCTTTGCCTGAACCTCAGATTGAGGGGCCAAGTACTCTCATGAAGACGAGCACCCTCCCAAAAACTGAAGACAAAGTAGGTACCAAGACAGCTCATCCCAGTCACCTTGTGTAAGTACCTAGAAGGTTTTACCACTAGAGATACCTCAAATCACAAAACCAGGGGAGACATAGTCGTAGATAGCACGTTATTTGGGTAGGATACCTGAATTGCTGACTAAGTTCTGAAATCCCCAAAGGGACCCCCAATACACAGAATTCCTAAAGGAGTTGTAAGAGAAGGCGGGCTACCTTCAATCATAGTCCGATGTTGTCTCATATTTCACTTCGTTGTGAGTGGATTGGTCCTGGTAATATGAGTGCAGAAGGATTTTTTACTCATTAACGACACTTGTTTTGATTTTCAACCTTGGGCAGTTGAATCACATGCTTATCCAAAGGTCCTAATTTCGCTAATGTTGGTTTGCTAAAAAAGAGTAACTAATTGATTTTAACGTAAATTTTAGTGTACTTGCTTATTTGTCTTCAGTAAGGGTGTTGATGTATGAATATGATGAGACTCTTGACTCAATAAACCATGCAGAAAAATGCTTTGAAAAAAAAAATCAATTTCTTATGCAAACAATTCTTATTCTACACATGTATCATTTCACATATTCATGGATTTGTCAGTGCATCTAAAGCCATTCAACACTTGCATAACCGAAAGTTTATTTTCTCAATATTCCCTAACAACTGCTAAAAACCAAAATGAAGCAGCCTACAACTATTTTGACAAAAGAAGATATACAGTTTATCAACTTTTCTTTAAAAAAAAATAACTTTTAAGAGATAAAACTAAAACATTTTCTTAAAAATAAATTTTTAAGACACCAAATTTGTTAGCATGATACTGTTGCAGATCTTACTTTAGCCCCTGAGACAAGTTCCCCCCTTTTTGGTCCACAAAATTTCTTGAAAAACATGGAAATGGGTAACTAATGCTCTATCTCTTTGTAAACAGAGAGTTAGTTTGGCCACTAACACTCCCTATGCACAGTCAAAGAGCTTTATAAAGCTCTATGTAGACTAGCAGCCTACGTTAGTGAGGGAAATCACTCAAAAAGAGGGCTTTTAGGATCAGTTTCTAAGGAGAATGCAACTTTGTAGGATGCAACAAGATAGATGGTGGATCAGAAAAGGATTTGAAGAAGCATGAAGCTCATAAAGGAAAGAGAAGATCTAAGAGGAGTCCGAGTAACTAAGAACTAGATGTATAGTCCCCAGTGGAGTCACCAATTCTGCTATGGGGTAAAAGGCACGGGATGAAAACTACCCACAAAGGTCTTCTCGAGACCTTCGACAGACTATAAGATTATCTGCAACAGCTACCTGTTACACACATGTTCATCTATCAAACATAAATCGACAGGGTATGGAAAGAGGATCACCTTTGGTTCCTTCTAGATTCGCTTGGCGATCTCTGTGTGGCAAGAAGAACTCCTTCTAAGCCAGCTCCAAAACAATTCCTGTACAAAGGACAAGGCAAACCAATCATAGGATACACTTCTGAAAATAAATATAAGAATCTGTAACAAACATGTATAAATGTATAACTTAACTACTCAAATCGACAAGCATCAAATGAACAAATAAATGCACAATATCACCGACACTTTGGAGTAGGGAACACAACTGCAGTTCTATATTCAGAATGGAAGAGTGGTTACAACAATATTTTGTATCAGCCTTCCTTACCCATTCTTCCTCTCTCTCTCTGCTTCTTTCAACTAGCTCCTTCAAGAATATGATAGTTCACAACAACTCTATGGGCTATCCTTCCAAATGCTCTGATCTCTTTGCAATGGCCCTCTCGTTGCTTATATAGCAATCAAATTAGGGCTGCCAAGCTCCATCTAGAGTTCATTAAGGAAAAACCATGAACCTGCCCTGTTTACAAGCTTTTTCCCATTTGCCTTCATTCTCAGAATAGAATTTCTCCAAATATCTTGATTTTTGGAGTTGCCTTGCTTTTCTTGCACAAATTTAGGGATTTAATATCTAGATATTTATGGGCAAATTCATTGGCATAGAATTTTGAACATCACTTAAGTTCACTAATGCTTCCCCTGGTCTAACAACAAGAGTTACCAGGGTAACTAGTGTTCCTTTATGCTTGTTAACAAGCTTTATAAAGCAGGTTGTTAGTGTATAGAGAGCGTTAGTGTGGATTTTGGGCCTGCAATTGTGGTCATTGCTTTAGTCATCTTGTATTTCACCTCTAAGTTGATTAGGAGGTTGTCAATTTGTCCTATAACATGGAAGTCTTCTCATGAAAAAAGTTTGCCTTGCTTTTTTATTCCACTAGCATTTGATAATATTTCTCCCATGGGAATATGCTCCCTATAAATTACCAACAGATGGGAAATCAATATCTGAGTCAAATGTAGGTATAGATTTGAGTAGATTATTGTTGTTGATGCAACAAACACCCTCCAAAATTTTGCATACACTTGAATTTTGGAGCCTTTTGTGGATCTTACAATCGTTCATTCCATAGTGAATCCTTGGTCAGCTAATTATTTTGAGCTCCCTTCCTAGAATGTAAGTTATGAAGTCACTTGCTCACACATGATCAGTCTGTAACAAGTGCATGAGCACATTCTTTTATGCATGCTTGGACAAGCATAGCACTTTCCTATAAAGACCGTGCATGTGTGATGTCCAATCCATGTCGATAGTCCTCTTGTCAAGATTTTATTGTAGACACAGGAACTCTACCATGCTATCAAAAGATTATAAATAAGGATATGGAGAAGGGATACATGTTATATGACACCTAAGGAGACGATGACAAAGGATGATCATCAGGAAATAAGACGAAGGAACACTGGAATATGATCAGGAGCACAAGAAGACTCCATCTGGCTTACAACTCTTTAGAGGATAGATATGAAAAAAAATCACATCTTTCATGAAGTTGAGGTAATAAGGATAACTTATAATTGCCACATCATTGTGTCTTCAACACCATGTATTGTCGTAGGCATTGAAACTCATTTCATGTATTTTCTTTAAGTGTTTTGGTCTCGTTTCCACATAGGCAAAGTGTCATATTTTCACATAATGGTTGTCACACAATGTGTAAAATTCTATTCTAATGGTTTGAAGGGTCTACCTTTTTGTATATGAGTTTTCCTAACCATGTAAACACTGGTCATAGTCATTCACGAAGTTTTGAGCAATGCCGCACAAGTGTCGGCACGGTCATCGTAAAGTGTATCTTAAGTGTCGCAATTGTCGTAACTTGTCATAAAGTGTCACATGAAGGGAAATGTGGTGTTCATGTGTCATGGGTGATCTCTGTTGTTGTTTCGTCAAGTATTCTACGTGTGAGATCACAGTTGAAGTCTTATCACTATACAAATCAGTCTCACACTCAAGCATTTCCGAAGAGGCTTTGCGACCAAGCAACTTGGCTCTGCCTAGACTACCTGGATTGCGAATTGCATAGTTCCAAACCTCAATATGTGACCTTCCCCCTTGAAAATATGCAATGTTCATTTCCTGCCTCCTAGGACTGCTACACTACACAGTTTTTGTGCCCAAGGCCCAACCTTGACCTCTAATATTGTGTAATCACTCCTTCTAGCTTAGTCCTAATTGTGCATTGTACAAGCACAAGCCTCAATCTCTTTCCCTGAGCCTATGAACTACACATTTCCACATTAGCTCAATTCCACTTGCCTCCTGAAACTGTGTAGTATGTCCTCCCAGTGTCTAGCCCCTTAGCCTACCTCACTGTCACCCAATATTGCACATTTTTTTCCCTCAGTCTGGCCTGAACTACCCATTGTGTAGCCTTAGTGATCAATCCTCGACCCTGGCTACTTAAACTATGTAATTGCATAGTCAGTGAGCCCTCTCTCTCGACCTGTCACCCAATCTCATCTTAATTAATAGATCCAAATGCATTATCTTAGACTAGGGGGGTTTCAGAATGAGGTTGTCTCTCCTTGAGTGAATTGCAGATGCAGGTACTCTCTCACACCATGATAGGATGATGAAGAATTGAGGCAAAGAAAAGGGACACCAATTTGCAACCACAACCAAAGACTTGGATCATTGAAGACTCCTTATTACCAATCCATGAGGAGGTGGAAGACAAAAGCATTCTCAAGCAAATATCAAAGACACAACAGTAGAAGTGGCTTGAAACTAGCACATCATCAAGCAGTCCATGTTAGCATTGTCATGTCATGTCATGTCGTGACTTGTCATAGGCCACATCATCATTGTCAATCATGTATATTCAAAATATATTGTAAAGTGGAATTCCAAGGGACACACATGGAATATAAAGTCATGTAAGATGAAAGGTGATAGGAAGTCAAAAAGTCATGAGGGTAGTCAAAGAGTCACAAAGAAGGTGAAGCATCACCCCTTGGTTATATATACACCCTCATTGTATGAGCAAAGGACATTTCACCCTAGCTCCTCCCACAAAGCATTAGAGATATAAGTTAGTTCTTATGGGGAGCAAGGAGTGGCTCCAACACTCCACTATTGGAGCTAGTGATGTACATTGTATACATGTGTCTTGGAACCTTTACTTAATATTAAAAGACTTCAAGGCAAAGACGTTCTTCATGCATGAATTATGAATGTTTGTAAGACTATTTTGTGGATGTTTGTATTTCATGTTTTCTTTCACATGTGCTAAGATAGTTGAACTATTTCGATTATTTTAGTACTTATCTTGTTGAGATGTGTTTTAATGGTTATTAATGTTGTCCCATCCTTGTGGACTACTCTAATAGATGTTATATGGGCATATGTCACTAATTGGTTGTAATGATCATCACATCCATTGTGGACTATTCCACTGGATGTTAGACGGATCCTTTTTGTTTGTGTGTGTCTCTTCTTGGGTGGTCCTATTACCTCTCTCTTATAGAATCACCTTTTCATTCCCCCCATAGTAGAAGGACTTAGACACATCTCTAATTGAACACTTACTAGGCACATTTTCTTGCTTTTCGAAGGCACTAGGTGTTCCACTCTCTTGTTGACAGTTAGTACCAAGGAAAATCTATAAGAATACATGGAAACTAAGCCAATATTCTGGATGGGGCCCCTACTCCAAATGGTATGAGGTCTAATTAGGCCTTCACATCAGGGAGACCCCTTGGTTGATGGATTTATAGCACTGTCAATAGTGACGCTAGAAGGAGGGTCAGATGACAAGTTGAACCTATTGAATCTAGTTTTAACCCGTTATCTAAAACAGCTCATCCTCAAATCTTTCTCCTGGGGTGTTTCTCTAATATATCCCTTTATCAATTTTCAATCCTTGATGAGCCTCTCTATTGTCTTAGTTAAATTTTAATGGTGAGGATGGAACATCCATAACTGAGAACACTTCTAATTTTCTTAAATTTTTTGAATCTTATGAAATCAATGATGAAGATTTTTCTTGTGTTTTTTCTTTCTCTCCCTTGCAGTTCGTTTTAATCGATGGTGCCATACCTTATCACCTACTTCCATACATTCCCTTCATCATTTCCTCGAGGAGCTTCATCAACCTTTGATAGGTATAATTACTGAAATGTTTGTAAAAGAATCAATCTCATAAGAATGAAGCCTAATGAATCAGTTGAGGATTTTTATGATCGATTCCTTCACCTTTGTTGTGAAATTTCTGAAGAAGACATGAATCAGGATTTCTTGAAACAAGAGTTTGAGAACTTGATTCTTATCTCTTTAGATGGTGAACTTGAACAACCTAATTTTCCTACTTCCCCAACTCTTGTGGATCATGAGACACCTCTAATTTTAGAGGAGGAATTTATTGCTCCTTTTGTTCATTGTCCTCCTCCTTTTCTAGTTCCGATGAGGGTGCCTCCATGTGATAGTAATAAAATTGGAAAATCTGCAAATCAAATTCCTAATCCATATTCTCATTCTTCATTTGTTTCTCATGATTGAGATTCAATGGAGGAAATACCAGAATGGCTCATGAAGCCCATGGGGATGACTAACTTCCCCATTCTGCAACATGATGTTATCATTCATAACTCTAGCCTCCAATATAATCTAGATTTTTGTGATCCTATATCATCTACATTTCATGACTCTTTGTGTTGTCACCCACTCGATCAATCTGCTCCGCCAGTGAGTCTTTCACACTCTCTTGATTTTCACGTTGTTGGTTCAAATTGCGATCAAGTACAATGCAATCACTTTACACAGGAAGATGAGCAAGAAGGTGAAGATGCTTTCAATCTTTCTTATTTTTTTCAATATCCTCCATGTCAAGATGATCTGCTTCCATTCTTGGATGATTGTCAATCTTCTAATATCAGTACTGAATAAAATGTAATCAACTCTTTTGATCAATCTGTAGTCTTGGGAAACAATCATTCCCATGATGATCACTCTATTCATGTATCACAAATTCCCAGGTACATTATTGGATTTTTTGGATCCTCCAAAACATGTTGATTTGACCAAATTATATCTAGAATCAGATCCAACCAAAGAAAATGTTTGTATCAAAACTTCCTCTTCATATCACAATCTCTTGTGCTCTACCATTTGTGATGCACTTACTTGCGATAGAGATGCTCCATGCTCTTCAAGTTCTTCATATGATAAGTTAACTTCTCAATTGAAACAAGGTGGTGAGATTATCTATGATGAAAATGAACACAATCAAATCATTGAGTACTCTTTCCATCCCTCATCATCTTTTCTCTTGCATGAAGAAAACTCTCCAAACCATATTGCTCATGACATTTTCTTGTTTCATACATATTCATATTTGCGATCATATGTTTCTTTTAACTTGAGTAATCTAGTTTTTGAAGTTGAAAATTTTGATCAAATCAGTGATAGAGATGGTTTCCACTCGGTTAATAGTGACCTCATAAAGATCAATGAAAGCAACTATCCTCACACCATGCAGAATCTGGTTCAATCTTCAAGTTGAGAGTTTACAACTTTGGAAATTTCTGGGACTTTCCAGGGAGTTGAGGCACTTCAAATTCTATTGATGGTTATGTTGGGATCTCGCAGATCTGGTAAGACCCCACGACTTATGTCAGATCTAGCTTTCTTCGCAAAACTCTTATTTCCACATGGTTTCACTCAATGTAAATTATTTCTTGAAATATATTTGGCATTGCAGATATGATCTCTCGAATTTTGAAGATCTAATTTCTGATCGGATTCAAGATGTTTTATCTTCATACATGCCTCCTGTATCAAACTTGGGTTTGGATTACGTATCTCTCATAGAATCATCAAATTGTAAAGTTTATTGTTCTAAATATTATCTTTGGCCAAAGGATTCATACCTGTCACACTCTTTTGAAAACAATCAGCTCCTCATCCTTCTTGTCAATATTTTGATGCTAATCATTTTCTTCATCATACCTGAAATCATCTTGAGCATCAATTAATGCATGGATTATTTGATGAATCAAATTCTTCTTCACTTGTTTTACCCTGACTCGTTTCATTTGTTTGTTATACTAGCATTCTTGTTTTGCTTCTCTCGATGATTATGATGCTAGTACATTGTGTAACCAGTCACAAGAAAATAGTTTGTTACACTAATCACATGAGGAAGACGATTCTACTATGCAAAGCATTTATGAAACTGTTCAAATTGATTTATCTTTGTTAATTACAAACTAGGAATTTGATGCGTTAATTAGCTCATCTGTTCATTATTACGTCTTTGATGATGGTCACTCCTTTTATCATTATCTCACCAATACATTCAATGATATTTGTTTTACATCCTTCGAACTTCATCCTTCAACATCTCACTATTTGGATTTTTGTCGAGAAGTTTAGGCACATCATCCTTCGTTAATGATTATGTCAGATCTTCATTATCTCAACATGACTACTGAATCTAATCAGATATATTTTCCCTCACAAGATTCTCATTATAATACTATGCCTCTAATTGAAAATGCATCTTTTCAAATATTTTGGGGTTTTTTAGAGGATCCTCATGAATTTATGATCAAATTGTTGAATGGTTGGAGCAATCTAACTCGGCAAGCTCCATTGTAATAAACAGATTCTGGCCTTTCTCATGGTTTCTATGCAGGATGATACAAAAGGAGTTGCATTCTCAAGAAGTCTTTGGGGTTTGTACGATTATGGTTTTCGTTAAAAAGGTAATATTGTGAATTGGATGAAAGTAACAGTTGTGACACATCTTTCTGCCCAAAAGCAAGACCTTCCATTTTTTGTGCAAGTTATTCAAGTTGCCATACTCTTTCACACTACTTTATATATGTTTTAATTGGTCATATCTTTGTGATTCTAGGCCGGGAACAACTACGGTGGCTACATTGAAAATTTCTTTATATGTGACCCTGACCTATTAGCTATTAGGTTAGGAGTAGGATTAGTTGCATCTTAGTTTTCCCCTTTCCTGCACTCATCCCATGCTTATTCTCTTTA
Organism: Pinus taeda; assembly: GCA_000404065.3. Taxonomy (NCBI): domain Eukaryota; kingdom Viridiplantae; phylum Streptophyta; class Pinopsida; order Pinales; family Pinaceae; genus Pinus; species Pinus taeda. The sequence goes on from APFE030285901.1 coordinate 47,164, forward strand.
GTCTCTCTTATATTTTCTTACTTTTCTCTTGCATTATGCTTTGGTTTAGCTTCTTTTGCTTGTGCTTTGGTTTTTCTTTCTTGTTGTGTCGTGTCTTTTCCTTTTGTCCATTAATAAGACGTTGCATGAAGATGCTTTGTTGGCTCAAAAGGGAATGTGAAAAGATAGAAACAGACTTTGTGACACTACAAAATTTGGCTAAATATTTGTCCTACTTCCTTTTATGGGTTACATCTTTTGGTCGATGACATTCCAACAGAAAATACAATCCTTGCATTAAGAAATCCTTTTTTCGAACCATGACCTCCATGTCTATTCTAGAAACCTTATGCCAACACTCAGGTTTTTATGTTTCACTGTTTTCAAGTTGATCCAATCAAGTAAAGAAGGACAAGAGAAAATCTAAATGAGAAAACCAATATCAGAGGTCTTATATATGCTTCTCTGAAGGAAAAACGTCTCCTGCTCTTAATAATTTGGGATCCCTCTTCTGCCCATAAATAAATATTTGTCGATGCACAATTCTCTTTAAATAATTTAATAAAAGCAAAAGAAGAGAAAGTCTTCTTGCACAGAAAGGTGAAGCAAGCAACTATGTCAGGGTACTTTCCAGGTTCGTTGGAAGTGGAGAAATTTTTGTGTTCCTGAAGTGAATTCATCGAGCTACTTTCCAAGCTTGTTGATAGGGAAGCAACACGAGAGATGGAAAACTAAACTCTGAAAATGTAAAGCTTGCGAACTTCATTACCCCATCCTCATTCAAAACTTTGTGTGATCGTTGGTCTCATGTTTGTGTTCGACCAAGTAAAGGAATGAAGGGGACTATGTTTATGCATGGGGTAAGTGTGGAAGCCACAGTAATCTCAATGATGAATCAGTACTTCCTGAAGAACTAGACCCTACATAAAAGAATTTACCAAGGCGGAGAAATTGGAGTTCTACCAGTGTGTCGCCAAGTGTTGCTACTGTGACAAACATCCTCCAAAATTCGAGTGTATCGTTGGTCTCATGTTTGTGTTCGACCAAGTAAAGGAATGAAGGGGACTATGTTTATGCATGGGGTAAGTGTGGAAGCCACAGTAATCTCAATGATGAATCAATACTTCCTGAAGAACTAGATCCTACATAAAAGAATTGACCAAGGCGGAGAAATTGGAGTTCTACCAGTGTGTCGCCAAGTGTTGCTGCTGTGACAAACATCCTCCAAAATTTTGCATACACTCGAATTTTGGAGCCTTCTGTGGATCTTACAATCAGTCATTATGTAGTCATTTCTCGGTCAGTTGATGCTTTCAAGCTCCCTTCTTGTAATGGAAGTGTTGAAGTTAGTTTCTCACACATGCTCAATCTGTAACAAGTGCATGAGTGCATTATTTTACGCAGTTTGTACAAGCATAGCACTTTCCTATCAATACTTTTCCCATGTGATGTCCAATCCATGTTGATAATTAGTGCGCACTAACAACAATAATTTCTCACATTATATTTGTGTTTGTACTTCTCTTTCGGTGAGTTTTGCAAACTGTCACTTCCGTGCACCTTTGTTTTCATGAGTGTCTCTTTCATGATTCCAGTTATCACTTTCTCTTGCTTTCACTCTAACTAGTCATCATTTTCATGTTATCTTTCCTCTAGCATGTGTGTTTTTCACCGACATTCGTATATCGCAAGTGTTCTTCACATTTTTATCTTCATATAGCAAATTTCGTCTTTTGGCATGGGAATTGTCGCTTATCATGCAAATTAGAGTTTTGGTTTGTTTTCAAGGGGAAATCATTGTGATAATGAGTTTTTCTTATCATGTAGGTACGTTTAACACTCATTTCAAAATATTCACATATTGTCGCACAAGTTTCATAATTATCATTGCAAAGTCTATCTTTAGTGCCACACTTTTCATAATTTGCCACAAAGGTTGTCACACTAACGAAAATATGTGTTCATATGTTCTGGATTATCTATGTTGTGTTACCAAGTGTGTAAGTGTGTGATCACATTCAAGTTTTGTCACTGTTCACATAGGTTTCATTGATCCCACACTTAGCTAAATTTCAGAAAATTCCCAGCAACCTAGTCTCATCATGCCCTCCTGAAATATGCATTACGAAGTCTCGTCCCTTAAGCAACAATATTATCTCTTGGCATTGTGCAATGTGCAGTATCTTCTTCCCAAAACTGTGCATTTCACAACCTCAATGCTCAAGCCCAAGCCCTGATTCCCAAAACTATGCAATAACCTTCTCCCCTCTGTCTTCTAGAATTGTGTAGTTGGTTGAACCAATGTCCAACCCCTCAGTCTAACTCACTGAGAACCAAAATTGCACAATATTATTCCTCGACCTACCCTGAACTTCACATTGCATAGTATCAGAACCCAAGCTCCACCCCTGACTTCCTGAGCTGCAAAGCTATGAAATCATTGGGTCATTCCCCTGGCCCACAACAGGTTTCGGCTTAATCAGCGTAGCATCATGCAACATCTTAGATAGGGGTTTATCATATTGATGTCATATTGTCATGAGTTGATTTCAGACACAGGAAATATACCATGATATGGAAGTATGATAAATAATGAGATGGAAAGGGAATACATGCTAGATGATGCCTAAGGAGCTGAGGACAAAGGATGGTCATCAGGGAAGAAGATGAAGGAACACTGGAATATGATTAGGACCGCATGAAGACTCCATCTAGTTTATAACCATTTGGAGGATAGATATGAAAAACAAAGCACATCTCTCATGAATTTGAAGTAATAAGCACAAATGATCATTTCCACGTCATTATTTCTTCAATTTCATGTATTATCGCAAACATTGAAACTCATTTCATGTATTTTCTTGAAGTGTTTTGGTCCCATTTGCAACATAGGCAAAGTGTCATACTTTCGCATATCGGCTATCGTACAACATATAAAAGCCTATTATGATGGTTTCAAGGGTCTACCTTTGTGTATATGAGTTTTTCCTAACCATGTAAACATTCGTCACACTCATTCACAAAGTTTTGATCATTGTCGCACAAGTGTCGTCGCAAAGTTTATCTTAAGTGTCGCACTTGCTGTAACTAGTCATAAAGTGGTTACATAGAAGGAAATGTGGTGTTCATGTGTCATGGGTAATCTATGTTGTTGCTTCATCAAGTATTCTAAGTGTGATATCACAGTTCAAGTCTTATCACTTTACATATCAGTCTCACCGGTCTCACACTTAACCATTTCAGAAGAGGCTTCCAAACCTGGTAACTTGGCTCCACCCAGCCTGCATGGATTGTGCACTATGTTAGGTTCCTATACTAATAGGTGTCATAATTTATGATTGACATGGTTTAGCTTTGAATGTACATAGCTTTTCTTGTTGCAAATGTTTTCCATATTTGTAAAAAATAAAAAAAATAAAAAAATGTAAAGAGGGTATGTCCTAGAAAAAGAAAAAAAGGACAAAAAGAAGGAAAAAGGTCAAAAAATGAAAGAAAATGAACCCCAAGAAAAATAAAAGACCAAGAAAGTGTGCAAGTCCTAATGCCACTGCTATTTTACTTTTTGTATAATAAATATTGTGTGCAACTTGTTACTTATGCCACAATCCATGGTAACCAAATAGTTTAATCTGTCAAAACCATTTAAACTTGGCAGATAAGTAGATAGGTAGATTGAATAAAAGGAGCTCAACAATTTAATCTGAGCCCTTGGATGTAATAAGTGTAGACTTATATAGACCGCTATATGTAAAAGAAAAGAAAGTGTGATAAGGGTTTGCCAGTTTAAGTGCACCCTAATAAAGAAGTGAAAATGCTAGGATAAAGTAGGTAGGGTAAGTAGACGATGGTTGCAGAATAGATATGTGGTGAATGGTTAAGTTTAATGCTTAAATCTTTTACTTTCATCACTTGGACAAAGCACAACTCACATTGGAGACAAAGTCAAATTAATTAACTTCCTTACTCTGTTTTTCCCTAAAAATTCACTAATTTCCCCTAAGTACTAAAGGTACCTATAAACAAGGTAGAGGGGCTCAGAGCATTTCTCTGACTTTTGGAGGGACCAAACCCTCGGCTTAACAATTTTAAATACCTAAAGCACATAAATCCCCTTCATCAATATTCACCCCATCATAAAGTCACTCATTCCCTTTATAAAGTTTTTCCTAAGTAAAATCCTATTTTACTTAGGAAAATTAAAAACATTCTATCTACATGAAACCCTCATATATCATTAGCCTAAGGTATAACTGTTGTATGATGAAATACATTTTTGAAAAACATTAGACTTAGCGCTTTCCCATTCAGTTGGTCATATTAACCACTAATGTTATTATTATGTAATTCCTGAATAAAATGACATTACACACACCTGCATTATTATATTATACAAAACCCCAAATTTTTACATATCTTGCCCCGATGGTTAAATATAACCGTAAATAAAATAATAAATGGGATTAATTAGCTAATCTATGGTTAATTAAGAACCCAAAACCCCAGCATACTAAATGAGGATTAATTAGTCTCCAAGATTAACTAGTAACTCAATGACCAATCAAATCACCTTGATATGATTAACTCCTTTAATTAATATCAAGCGCACCCTTTGTTATCCATTAGTCACATCATAACCCCATCACCGTCTAATCAAATCCCTCAGATCTGATGGCTATCGCCGATATCATACGGGCCTTTTAGTCGATCTTTAGCATGCGATGTGAGCGGTTTCCCAAATAATACCGATGCTACATGTCAAATGACTAGTGGAATCGCGCGGCCCTCCTTTAATACCACTCACCCCCCATAAGCAGTGCGATGAAACCTGCTTACCACTCTTGCTTCCCACTCTCTGCAAATGACAAATTGTCTACTGTCCATTCAAAGCTTACCCTCCAATATCAACCATTTACCCGTTTAAACTCAAAAACCCCAGTTTTGCTCGTTTTCACCTGATTGTGCAGTAAAACCCTTTGTAACCCTTTTATGCCACTAGAAGCCTCTATTAACCGATTCAAGCATGTTTTACCTCCCAAAACGCATTCTGGGCTCACTCCATAGACCTCTCAAGCTCAAATGAAACCTTTTTTATCTCCCCTACAAGCCAATGCTTTCTTAAAGGGTTTGTTTTGTTTTACAGGTGATCAGAACACCACAGCCTTGGATAAACAATCTTAATACTAGACATAAGACATGTTTACTCCAAGATTGTTATCAAATCTATTCAAATAGAGATGGAAGATAAAACATACAAGAAAAGGAAACATGAAATTAAACGATTTACTGTTGAAACAAACAGTAAAAACCTAAACTACACATTGAAGGTAAAAGGACACAGTAAAGAATAGTCAAAGTGTATCAGGATTAAAGAGTATCAGATTGAAGACCAAGTCAATTAAATCAGCTAGCATGAATATAAACAACAGGGAAGATAGTTACAGAGCATACAAATTCATGTCAAAGTGAAGAAAAATAAAAAAATAGAGTGGTAAAAGTAAATAGTAAAAGTAAACATAGATGCAGTAAGGGTTAAACAGAGATGAAAACAATTTCACCAGAAACAACAAATTTTATCCAAATTAAAAGTGAAAAATAGTTAAAAGTAATTCAAGGTTAAAAGACGAAATCAGAGCAAAAATGGTACATTCTTTAGAAATTTCCTCTTTAAGTCATGGTTTTGCAGAAACTATTGTGACCAATCCAAGATGTATTTTGAAAAAATGGAGGAGTTTTTTGTTCCTAAAAGTATAATCTACAAAAACAACTCTCACTTTTTACACAGGTATTACCAAAAGGGAGATAAGTGCATGTCTTCACAGCCTATTTTTCAGTTTGTGCAAAGTCTTGCTTTTGACATCTTTTTGCAGAGAATATTGGGAACAGTTGGAGCTGAATTTTGGGACACTGAAAGAGGTTTATCTCAAAAACATTCTTATATACAATAAACACTTTCACCTTTTACATATCTATCTTGGATTGAGATATACAAGCGTATCATTGGACCCTAATTTTATAGAATTTCTAGGGCAGAATGCACAAAGGAAGGATGTAGTTAGTGTCTGGGATGACTCGTCATCAACTAAGAGTTGCTACCAAATTCAACTTTATCTTCTTTGTCACCATAAATCCATTGAAGTAGTTCCAAATAGATTAATTAGTTTTGAATGTCCTTTATTTAAGTTCTATTAATGTAAACAGTTGGAGAAATTTGTGAAACTAATCTTGATATTTTTTCAAGATATTTCAGTTTACAATTAGTATAAATACTTCTTCATTTGAAGTATTTTGGGTGGATTCTACAACATTTCTATAGACATTTTCTTCAGGAATTGAAGTGCTATTGTACCAACATTTGTATGGCTTGCTGGATCAAGGAATAAAGCTAAGGTAGTTTACAAGATACTTGTGTCAAACATAAATCAAATAAGTATTCTATATCTCTTGTGTTTTACTGTTTCCCTTCTGTTTATTAGTAATCATATGTGTTTTCATGAAATCAGAATGATAAATGAAATAATGATATTTCAGAAGTTGATTTGCTGCAATCTTTTTTAAAAGGTTTATCTTTCTTAATGTTTTCTTCTAGACTATCATAGTTAGGGAATTCTTAAATGCTCCCTTGCTTCATAGTTCATCATAGTGACCCATTTAACAAAGAATATTTAATTGCTCCTTGTTAATGAGTTCCCTCTATTCTGCATATTAAACCTGGTTAAAATATTTTTCATTGCCCTTTCTCCCTGTTTATTACCATTTCATCCATCCATCTAAACTTGGCATTTGCCTTTTGTTTTACTACCTTTCCTTTTGAGTTTTCCCTTTGGTGATTGATCTGATCCAGTTTAGCCATCACTCTATTGACTCCATAGCCCAATGGCTTGAAGGCCTTTCTCTATCCATTTCTTCCCAGAATTCCACCACCCTACCAAAAATCCCTTAAAAGCATTTATAACTAGCCTAATATCCCATAAAACAAAGCTAAATAATAAAGAGAGAGCCCTCTCTGAGTACAGATTGGCTAGATTCTATACTTAAAAGATTGGTTTGTGGTTACCTTGGAAATTTCTTTCTTTAACCTTAAGAAAATTCTAAGTGATAACATAATGGCGACCATACTGGGGAGAACTAACATTTTCTTTAGAATTGTTTTACAGGTTTAGATCTGATCTATGATGGTGGATAGTGATCAGACACACAAAGGTTAAAATCATCCACATGACAACTCCAAATCAATTTCACAATCAAGGCTCTACTGGAGAAATGAACCTAAAAGAACTATGTGAAAAGATCAAACTTTTAACTTGGATTGTTATCCAAGACATTATGTTATTTCTCATTGATAAATTTTTTCAACGTATATCGTATTTTAGAGAAGATTTTAGATTAACGTTTTATTATTTCCCTTTGAAAATGTAGATATAAAATCTCCTTACACATTTGAGAAACATTCTTCTAATTCTTATGAAGATCATTTTCCAATTGACGAGAATCAAAAAATTAAGACTAATCATACAATCCCTGTACATATTCCAGTACCTTATAAAGTTCCTAATAGATATAAACCACTCATTTTACCTTCTACACTCCATGCTTTCCCTAACGATTATTACAAGTATCTCCCTAGGTTTGATGGAAAAAATGGTATCACTGCCCAAAAACATATTCAAGCTTTTGAAGATTATCTTAACTTATTTGAAGTAGATGAAGAGGATGTCAGTATTAGGCTTTTTGCTCTTTCTTTGCAAGACAAAGTCAAGAGTTTGTTCAAAACTCTGCTTGAGGCATGCATCTCAAATCTCAAGCAGTTTCTCAAAATCTTCCTTGATAGATGGATAATCAAAGTCAATATTCTCGTAATCATAGAAGAATATAATCAGTTAAAATGACATCCAGATGAAACAATACAACAATTTTCAGACAGATTTAATCAAGCCTATTATTCAATACCATTAAATATAAGACCTCCCCCTGGTTCAGCTCTTTTGCATTACCCAAGAGCATTTGATTCAGAGATAGAATTTCATCTAAGAGAAAGAATGCTCTCAAAAATGGAACAGATGCAGAACGTGGCAGTAGATATAGAATTTAATTTGTAAATTAGAAGAGAAAAGTAGAAAGTAGAAAAAGAGGAAAAACTTGACATTTTGATAAAGAAAACAAAGCAAATGATTCATAAGATTACAATGAAAGTTGAATTTTTTGTTCAAAATAACCATGACACATTTTTTTCACAAAAAGAAGAGGTTGACATCCATGAAAAAATCCCTGTTAATTCCAACTACCATAAATTATAGAACCATATGTGGAGAGGCAATCTGCTGATCTAATATGTACATTTGGTGACATTAATTCTTATGATGATGTGCCTAAGATTTATCACTATAATAATGATTATGTTTCTCAAATCCAAATTAACCTTACAGAGGAATTAGAAGCTAATTTGAGGAATAAGGAAGTTCGGGTTCAACAACTTGAAAATAGTGATTTGCTTGTTCATTTCAGCTATGAGAATGAGGAGGAAAGTGCAGAAAATTTTGAAATCAGTGAAGGAACTTTACCATTTTGTTGTGCTTCGTTTCAGTTTATCGGAGATAACTATCATGCAATTAGAAATCAAATGTCAACAAGTCTTGATATTAACTATCTAGAGGGAAATAAAATCTTTGTTCAAGACTTCTCATATCTAGATTTGCAACCCCAAAATGCCATTGAATGTTAGGTTGCAGAAGAAGACTTAGAAGCCGAAACATATGATCAAATGATCCAAGATGATTCCATACCTCTTTGTTTTGAATCAATTCAATTTTTAAAGGAAATGTGGTATAAAATCTTTAAAGAAAAGGAGGAGAAACTTGTAGAAATCTATGAAGTTCCATTTGAACCTATATGTAATAAGTTGCAGCAATCCTTCCAAGTTATATATGATCCAATAGCTGACAGGTTGGATGATGATTGTAATCAGAATTTCTCTCCATTAACAAACTATAAGAGTCAAAATCAAGATGATAATGGTTTCACCAGACAGACATTACAATCAGTAGAAATATCATCACAAAGATCAGTTGAAAACATGCAGGGTGATAATGATAAAAGTGATATTTCAGTTTCATGGCATGCAAGCCATACACAACAGATGTGCAGTTGTTTAAATTAGTTCAGCAATAGTGTATATATTTTACAAGATCCTTTTGTACAGTTTCTAGAGTCAACAAAGGAAATCAAGAATTTCCCTATCTTCTCAAAGGTTAACAAAGCTACATTTGATTTCAAGATCTCTATATTAACCACCAAGAAGCACAAGAAACAAAGGTCACCAATATACCTAATGCTTGGATGGTTGAATTGGTTGTTTCATTTTACTTAACCAGCAACCAGATCGCTGATTAGAGTAAGTAGGTAGGATTTCGGTTTGAATAAATTTAGTTTCCCTTAGCAAGTACATGTTAGATCATATTTTAGTTTGCAGGAAATGCTACAATTTCAGTTCAAGATTTTCAGTGAAAAGATTATACAACAGAGCATACACATGTGTGGGATTGGCCCAATGGATCAAGCTACTAGTCGATGGTGTTCTTAACATTTCACAAGGAAATTCCATCCCCAAGTGAAGCCGCTATTAGTTTCCTATACTAATAGGTGTCATAATTTATGATTGACTTGGTTTAGCTCTGAAATATGTACATACCTTTTCTTGTTGCAAATGTTTTCCATATTTGTAAAATGTTGGCCTTATCACACAGGTTTGGCACTAAGACATAGGTGTTGTCCTTGATGGCAACTCACTCAGATGACAGATCACAATTCAGGCTCTTAGAATAAAGAAAAAAGAGATACACGCAGTTTCCACTTAATCAAGGCGCGTATACACGCGGGATCATTGATCAAAAGTCACATATGCATATGCACACACTTTCATGCATGTAAAAGTGTGTACATGTGGGAAAACATATTTTTAGCCCATGGTCTTCGGTCCTTGGTATTTGGACCTATGGTTTTGGACCATGGTATCACATCCGAAGTATTGAGCCCAGGTATTGGGTCCCAAGTATTGGTTCTAAGTGGTTTTGGACCATGGTATTGAGTAAGGCCTAAGACTATAAAAGGGAAGGAGATCATTAGGCAAAGTCACTCACTCAAGGATTGAATATCTTATGAAGAGCAAGATCTAGAATACTGGTCATTGGGTTATGGTGCATAGCTGGATCCGAATCAAGGAGGAACCTGAACGCTAGGAAAATGATAAGTTCTATTGATGGGTCAAGATCTTAAGGCTTGAAGAGAAGTATCTTTGTGTGATTTTGATCTGTTATATTTGGCGCGTGACTTGATCTATAAATCTAATAATTTGGGTATAACTAACGTCTAAATAATTGAAAAGGGTAAATTATCTATTAGATTCAGTCTTGTTAGTCCTCCGTCAAAGATTAAAACTCTTTCTGCATTTCATTTTTAGGAGTCTCGCTCCATTCACTCAGCTGCATTCCACTAGGGGCATGCCATGATCTGACGGAAGGGTCTTGTCAGTCATTTACCCTCATTCCTTACCCTGCTGGTTTAGGTCTGTTTGTCAAATCATTTTAAAGGTAATTTAGAATTCTGTTCTAATCTCTTCATAAGCAAAGAGTCAACTTGGTCATTAGGTCTAGGGTTTGCAAATTGTTGTTCTCAAAGTGCTTCAAAAATACTTGCAGGCCAGAGGAAGGCTCAATAATTCACTCAAATGATGTTTCTGAGCAAGAAAAGATGAATTTTGAAAAAATGAGAGAGGTGTTTGTCCCTAATATACCAGGGAAGAAAAAACTCCCTCACTTTTTATACGGGTGTCATGGTTTTAGAGAAATGTCAAAAATACAATTGCCTCGGGAGAATTGATGCACCTCTAAAGTGACCTTGGAAAAATCAAGTTTTCTCCTAGCTTGGTTAGCCAAATGTCTTGTTTGCTGAGTAAACTGATAACTAGACACAAAGAGATTTCTAATGAGCTATCATGAGCTCCATTAGGAGTTGAGGAACACCTTCAAAAGTTGACTGTAACAACACTCTTCCTTGAGGCAGCCTCACTGGGCACATTTTGACCAGTCTTGGGAGATTTGACTTTTTATAGGGAAAATGAACTCCAAATTGAAACATTCTAGTTTGGTTGGAAAGTAGAGTCAAAGACCTTTCCAACGCGCTATTCTGCATCCCATTTGGACACCAGGAAGGCCTCCAAAAGGCTCCTATAAAAAGGTGTGGCGCACAGAGAGAGCGTGGCGCACTAGGAGAAAGTTTCCAGTGTAAATTTACACTGTCGCGGCACACATGGGAGGCACAGTGCATAGGGCTAAAAGGCCTAAATTTGACTAAAACCTTCCTCCAAAACTGCAAATTCTTCATTCCACAAAGTTTCCACAAGGAACAAAGTCATTGAGAATACCAAGGTAAAGAGAAACATAGCAAAGTAATTGGGAGAGCAAAGCACGCGTCTTAGGAGAGGTTGGAGTCGTTTTCAGGAGTGCAGCGCACATAGAGAGCATGGTACACATAGCGCAACCCCACAGTGGAAAAAATACAAGGGCACGACACATATAGAGAGCACGGCACACTGGGTTTGTTGCGTGGCGCACACCCACAGAGGCCCGAAATTGTGCCAAATTGCCTCAAGTCGCCTTTGAAACCCCTCAAATCGACAGGTAGGCTCTACATATTGATGGCTAATATATTTTTATGAATGTGATGATGGTGTATGGCCATTTATAATTTCAAGAAAAAAAATGCCTAAACCATACCAATTGAAAACATTAAATCCATTGCTCTAAGGTTGCAAAATGGTGGTGTTGATGCCAAGGCTCCTCTTTCACCTCTCATTTTCCCCCTTCTTTCCATTGTTCCCTTCCCCCCTATCCCATTTTTCCCTATTCTCCCTACCCTAAAACATTACTAAACCCCTATTCCCTATACCCTCCTACATGTCCATAAACAAAATTCCCCCCCATAACCCCTAATCCCATCATATTATTCCCCTTCCTAACACTCCCTTTTTGCATTGTTCCCCTTGGTGGCAGAGATCACAACATCGCATAGTTTCACTACCATCATCAAAGGGTAGTCCAAGCACAGTCCATATAAAGCAGACATGACATCTGATCCATCATATGATCATGAATAAGAGACACACAGTGATTCGCCAACAGAGGTACATGCACCTAGGAGGCCTCATAGAGGTGGCAAAACATCCATGATGACCAGCAGGCTGCCCAACGAAGCCTAAATGAGAGGACACCCATTCAGCAGGAAATAGAGGCTGATCGAGAGAATTGGCTTGATATGATCAACATCCACTTAGAGGAGCTGTTGGCAAAAGCGAACAAGGACAAGTACATGCTCAGGCACATGAAAAACCATTATTGGGCACGCAATCATGTTTGCAAGGCACGAATAAGGAATTTAAAGGCAAAACTAAAGAAGGCAATAAGGAAGCAAAAGAGGCAAAGGGAGAATGATCATCTTTAGATGTTAGCCAAAGCCTCTCTAGCCCAGCATGGTACTTGATAGAGAAACTCCAACCCAAATTTCAAGAAATTTGGGGCATTTTTGGTCACATGACAAATTTTTGGGCACAAAACAGGGTTTTTCTCCCTATGGCGCGGTGCTTAGGATTGGGAGCTCCAAATCAAGAATGGTTTGTATTTTTGGATTCAGCGTGAAAAATCATGACTACTGGTGCATGGAAAATAAGTTTGGGTAAGTTTTGAGTCCCCAGGAGGTCAAAAACACTCAAAAAATGACCTCTCTGCCCCTATTTTGACACATAGGAAGCAGTCTTGGGAGATTGAAGTTTTGGATGGGCAAATGAGCACCAAATTCAGAAATTCCACTTGGGTTGGAAAGTAGATAGGTAGGGCTTTCTAACAAGAACACTTAGACACAATTTGGAATTTTGAAAGTACCTCAAAATCGCCTCCGAAGTGGCACGATGCGTATAGATTTGGGCGCGACGCATATAGAGAAAAAGGCCAAAATCACTTCTGCTTTGCGACATTTCGATTCACGAATTTCTCCAAGTGGGCCCACTCATTGACACTAATTTTTTCTCGACAACTAAGGCAAAGTTTAAAGAGTATTTCCACTAAAGGTTGGCTTCTATCCAAGTGGCAAAGGAAGGCGAGCAGTGACCCAAGCCATTTGTCAATTTTGTAGTGTTGCACCTGTAACTAATGGTTGGCTTTCCATTTCTAGTTTGTAATCATTTGAAAAACTCCCCAACTCTTGGTATTTCTATTCCCCAATGGCATAATCTATTTATTGTATGCAAACCATTTGCAAAGGGTTGGTTGGCTTGTAATTTATGGGAGACTGTGGGAGAGAAACTCAGTTCTTCATTGTATATTTTGATAGAGGATTTATAAAAGGAAGCAACTCTGTTTCATGAGATTCATGTGGTTGTGAGTGTAGCAAATGTGTCTCTTTATGTTTCATATTTATTTTTTTATGTTTCACAGTTCATTTCATCTTCATTTCAAGTGAAATTTTCTAAGATAAGGTAGAATTCATATTTATTGCTCTGCCTGTGGCAAAGTTTCACATATGTGTTCTTCTTTGTTGAAAAGGATTCATGTGTTTATGCCCTTTTCACCCTCCTAAACAATCTTTCCATTCCGCATTACTTCAAATTTAATTGCTATACTTTCTGCCTGTCTTCCCTCACAAAGTAATCTGTGCCTTTGTGTTAAATTCTCTGCTCATTGTTGTTTGTTGGTCCCATACATCCCAGAAACCTAGTCATTTATAAAATTTGCTTCTTGTATCCATATTTATTTACTAGCATAAAATCAATATTCACTGTAAGTCATCTCAGACCATATCATTTTGTTTATTCACTGAGTGTGACACGGAGAGAGCCCTCTCCTGTTCTGGTAGGGCTAGCTACTAGACTGAGCATGGTTTGTGGTTACCCTGAATTTTGCCTTCCTTCAGCCTAAGGCAAATTTAGGTGCTAACGTTATCTTTTATACATCTGTACATAGGTTTGACGTAGCAAAGGTGTGTATACACACTGATTCAGTAATTCAAAACAACGTATACGCTGGTTTTCCTTAATACAAAAGCGTATGCACGCAGGTTCTTCATCTTGAAGTAGCGTATGTATCATAAAATATGTTTTAGCTACTTCTGTTTATTGCTACAGTATTCTGGGTTCAGGATTGGTGTCTAGTTACTGTTACTATATTATGGTTAAAACATTCAAAGAAGTGATTGAATGATTCATTTTTAGTTGGTGCAAAGGGGATTGCTTGATGCAGATATATTTGATGTTTTATTGATGGATCCGATTTGAAAATTTATGAAACATGGTCCCTGTAAGAAATAGAAGGTTGTAGCCTTCTGTAGGTCAACACTTACGTACTAGTACATAAGCTAGTACAAGAGCTAAGGGGGTTGTAGCTCCCTTCCAAGAGAAGCTGGAGAATGAGAGAAGGTTGTAGCCTTCTGCAAGTAGAAGCCTGCGTACTAGTATAAGACTGGGCCAGTACAAAAATATTGTAAAAAGAAGTTTCTTATTAACAAGAAGATAAAGAAGCATTGCAGTAGGTGGTTTTCATCCACATTGGGTTTCCACCTTATATCTTGTGTTCATATGTGTGATGATGTCCTCCCTTCTAGGAGAAGCTGGAGAATGAGAGAAAGTTGTAGCCTTCTACAGGTCGAAGCTTGCGTACTAGTATAAGACTACACCAACACAAAAATATTGTAAAAAGAAGTTTCTTATTAACAAGAAGATAAAGAAGCATTGCATCAGGTGGTTTTCACCCACATTGGGTTTCCACCTTATATCTTGTATTCATATGTGTGAAGATCTGCTCTGTTTACTGCACCTGTTTTCTATCCTTATGGTTAATGAAGTTCAGATGCACTGGTTAAAGATCCAATAGATTAATTAAATCTTAAGTTTACTGAATATACGCTAGTTGCTGTAGACACAGTTGCGTGTATACGCTGGTTTCCATATCTGAAGTTGCGTATATCTAAGTTTGAAAATGAAAAATTATTTGACTTGATAACACTAATTCACCCCCCCTCTGAGTATTATTTCCAACAATTGGAATCAGAGCAGGTCCTTCAGAAGAAGCTTGATCACTTGAAGGAAGATCTATCATCATGAACAACTACAAAAGGGAGGCATCCATTAGTCCACCAATCTTTGATGGGAGCCACTTCGTCTATTTGAAGGTAAGAACCACAACCTATCTTAAATCTCTTGTTGCAGAAGTTTGGGATATCGTAGAAGGAGGATACACATTCCCATCAGCAACTCCTACAGGTACAGCTGGTAAAAAGTAGTCTGAAACAAATGTGAAGGTTGTCAATACTCTATCGGGGGGTCTATCTCAATCAGAATTCATCAAGGTTATGCAGCTCAAAACTGTCAAAGAAATATGGGACAAGATCGTTCTAAGCTATGAAGGAGACGATGAGGTAAAACGTGCAAAACTACAATCTCTCAAAATTCAATATGAAACTCTCAGAATGCACAATGATGAAAGTGTGGCTAATTATTTCTTACATATAGATGATATTTTTAATTGCATGAAAAACTTGGGTGAAGAAATAAAAGAAGTTACTTTAGTTGAAAAAGTTCTAAGATCTTTGTCTTCTAAGTTTTAATCAAAAGTTTCTGCCATAGAAGAAAAGTAGAATCTTCAGAGTATTACTATGTCACAACTGCATGGAATCCTAACTTCTTTTGAAATGAGAAAATGGGGACCACTAGATAAGAGAGAAGTTGCATTCAAAGCTTCAAGAAAAAGAGAATACAATGAGTCAGAGCATACATCAGAAGAAGAGGAAGAATCAAACTTTGTCAAAAATCTTCAACCCGGTTCCGAAAGATTCAGAGGTAAACTACCTTTCAAATGTTTTGCTTGTGGGAGAGTCGATCACTATGCAGCCAAATGTCCTCATAAAGATAAAGGTAAGGAACCAGTTAAATGGAACAGAAAACAGAATGTAAGTAGGAAGAGCTATTATACACATGAAGACAGCAATGGACTTTCAACTAGTGATGAAGATGAACATGGTCATGATTACAGACTTTTGATGGCTTTTGAAGATGATGATTTCTTGGATGCTATAGATGAAGATGATCTCTATGAAGAAATTTCTAAACGTAAAATTTTTTTATAAGAAAAGAATATGATTATAGATACTCTGACATTCCAACTTGCTGAAAGGGAAAAACACAATGAAAAGTTAGAATGTGAAATTGTGGGACTTAGAAAAGATATTGAGAAAACAAAAGCTATTAATCTTAGATTTGCTAAAGGATCCGAAACTTTAGATGATATTATCAAAGTGCAACATTCTCCACTAATCAAGACAGGTCTTGGATATACTGAAGAAGCATCTCAAGCATAGAAGCCATCCACCTCCAAAAGTTATCTTGATGCAGCAAGGAGAAGTGAATAGGTTGGCAATCATCAGCGAAGGCATAAAACAGATCACCAAGTAAATCGTGGTTAATCTACTTCAAGGATGAATAGAAGCTACAACCAACCACAGGTAAATCATTCTCAATTTGCCTCAAGAATGAATGGAAACTACAATCACCTGGATGGTAGATTTAATAATCGCAGGAATTTCTTTAATGGCCAATGTTTTTCATGTCATAACTTTGGACACAAAGTTTCTCAATGTGTTGCCTACAAGACCATCATGACTCAAGAAGCACAAAATCAAAGGAGTATGACTGGGATCATGAATAGGACCTACAACAACTTTTCTGCTCTTGAAAATGAAATAGAATGCTCTATTTGTAACAACTTCGGTCATGAAGATTTTGAATGCAGGAGTAAGTTTTGGCAAACATCTTAGAAGGAGCAACTGTCATTGGGTCCCAAAACTTGGAGAAAGAAAGAACCGCAACCAGAAAGATGTGGTATAGAATTATATGCGGAAGGATGTGAAAATCAGTGGTACATCGACAGTGGATGTTCGAAACATATGATAGGTGATAAATAAAAACTTCAATCATATAGTTCCTTAGAAAAGGAAAGGAAGGTCTCATTCGGAAATGACACACCTACATTCATAAAAGGTAAAGGTTCTGTTCTTTTGAAAGAAAAAGTTAAAGCTGGAAATGTTATGTATGTTGATGGCTTAAAGAATAATCTATTAAGTGTTAGCCAAATGTGTGATCAAGGAAATGAGGTAATATTTGGATTATATGGATGTATTGTTCGTGAGTTTGATACAGGAGAAATAGTGATTAAAGGCATGAGAACTCCAAATAATTTATACATACTCCAAGGAGGACAACAACAGTGCTATCTAAGCAAGAATGATGAACACTAGCTATGGCACAGAAGATTGGGGCATCTAATCTTCTCTCAGATAATGAAAGCATGCAAATATCAGGTGGTTCGTGATCTCCCTAATATCAGAATTCTTGACAATACAATATGCAAATCATGTCAATTTGGTAAGCAAACCAGAACTAATTTCCCTGAGAAGGAAGGATCAGCTAGTAAGCCACTATACTGATTTATGTGGTCCATTGAGGAAAAATTCACCTCGAGGAGAAGAATACTTTATATTATTCGTTGACGACTTTTCCAGGATGTGTTGGATGGGACTTTTGAAGCATAAAGACGAATATTTCAAAAAGTTCAAAGCTTTCAAAGCCTTGGTTGAAAATGAATCAGATCGCAGAATCAAATGCCTCAGGTCTAATTGAGGAGGGAAATTTACCTCGGATGAATTTTTCGACTTTTGTGAAGAACATGGAATAAGAAGGGAATTCTCTACTGCAAGGACTCCTCAGAAAAATGGAGTAGTGGAAGGAATAAATAGAATGCTTCAAAAAATGGCTCGTGCTATGCTTGATGAATCTAGAACTCCTGCAACCTTCTAGGGTGAAGCTTCATTTTCTACCATTACTATTCTAAACAAAACAAATGTTCTGGTAAACATCACTTAAACTCCTCATGAACTTTGGTATGGTAAGACTCCTATGGTAAAATACTTCAAGGTTTTTGCAAGAAAATGTTACATCAAAAGGACTGATGAAAATCTTGGCAAGTTTGAACCTAGAGCAAATGAAGGCATTCTCCTTGGTTACTCTTCCTGAAGTAAAGGATATAAGTGTTACAATAAAAGACTTGGAAAAATTGTTGAAATTATTGATGTGGTGGTTGATGAAGAAGGCAACAATTCAAAACAAATAAAAACCGAAGATTTTGAAGATGAAGAGGACTATCCTTCAACATCAGATCAGACTAACGCTGAAGAAGAAACTTATGAGGCACTAGAAGATCAAATAAGAATAGAAGAAAGTACTCCATCCAGGTATGTCCAGAAGAACCATCCATAGACTCAAATTTTGGGGCAGAAAGAGGCAGGTGTTCAAACAAGAAGAACTATAATGGAAGCTTCAAGCTATCTCGCATTGCTCTCCTCCATTGAACCATGAAATGTAAGTGAAGCATGCAAAGATGAATGTTGGGTCAAGGCCATGAATGAAGAACTTGAGCAAATTGAAAAGAATAACACTTGGGAATTGGTTCCTAGACCTAATGATAAGAACATCATCAGGAGAAAATGGATATTAAAAAAAAATTTGAATGAAAATGGAGATGTTATTAGAAACAAGGGAAGACTTGTTTGTAAAGGGTATGCTCAACAAGAAGGTATAGACCTTGAAGAAACTTTTGCACTGGTTGCTAGACTTGAAGCCATAAGAATGTTCCTTGCTCTTTCTAGCTTTCATAAGTTCAAAGTATATCAAATGGATGTGAAATCTTCCTTTTTAAATGGAGACTTAGAAGAAGAAGTGTATATTGAGCAACCAAATGGATTCATCCTTTGAAATGATCCAAAACTTGTATGTAAACTTAAGAAGGCACTCTATGGTCTTAAACAGGCTCAAGGGCTTGGTATTATCATCTGGCCAAATACCTCTGTCAACAAGGTTTTTCAAAAGGATCAGCAGATAACAATCTATATATGAAAATTGATAATGATAAATTGCTAATACTTGTGGTGTATGTTGATGATATCATCTTTGGTAGCAATGAAGAAGCCATGAGTCAAAAATTTTCTTTGGTAATGCAGAAAGAATTTGAAATGTCCCTGTTTGGTGAGCTGACATATTTTCTTGGTTTACAAGTCCAACAAAATAAAGACGGTATCATTCTATCACAATCCAAGTACCTCAAGCATATCTTGAAGAAATATGGCATGGAAGATTTGAAACTAGTATGTACCCCTATGGTAATAGGAGGGAGCCTCGGCACAAATGATGATTCAGTAGCAGTACATCAACCAACCTATAGATCCATGATCGGTAGTCTACTCTATCTGACAGGTACCCGACCAGACATCATGCATGCAGTGGGAATAGTTGGAAGATTCCAAGCAAATCCAAAAGAAGCACACCTTCAGGTGGTTAAAAGGATTTTCAAATATCTTCAAGGAACACAAAACTATGGCTTATGGTATCCTAGAGATACAGATCTCACGCTTCATGCATACACATATGCAAATTGGGTAGGAAGCATGGATGACAGAAAAATCACTAGTGGTGGTGCATTCTTTCTGGGTTCCAGATTAGTATCTCAGTTCAACAAGAAACAAAGTTCAATTGCATTATCTACAGTTGAAGTAGAATATGTGGTTGCTACATCTTGTTGCACATAACTCCTTTGGATAATGCAAATTTTGCAATACTTTCAAATCATTTGTACTCCACCTATCTCCATTTTATGTGATAATACAAGTGAAATAAGTATTTCAAAGAATCTAGTCATGCATTCAAAGACCAAGCACATGCCTATCAAATATCATTTTCTTCGGGAACAAGTGCTTGAACAAAAGGTCAAAATGGAGTATGTTCCCTCCAAGGAATAGGTTGCTGATATATTCACCAAACCACTACCTAAGGAGACATTTGAATACCTCAAACAAAATCTGGGAGTAGTCAATGCATCATTTTGCTGTTGAAACTTATCTGTTTTAGAGAAAAGTGGTTGTACTTGAGTTTCACGAGAATCCATGTACATATGCTGGTTTCTGTGGATACAGTCGCATATATGTTAATTTGAAGAAAAACAACTTAGGACGAAAAAAGTCTTACATGGGTCTGACGGAGACCATTTGGCACAAGCTTAGGGGGAGCATATATTTCTAATAATGCATTGTTGGCATTATCCTAGAAGATCTTCGTTCAATTTCATATTTGTTTTTGGTTTCAGGTGGAACAAGTGTTGAGGGAGAACATGGTTGCTGATCTGAATGATGATTGACAAATGCTGCTAATGATAGTTTTTGATGACTATCATAGTCTTGTTGTAGATATTTCGTCTCTATGTCATGTACTTCTTTTATTATCAAGGTCATGTAATGACCTATTTTGGTTTCCCCACTATGTTTGGGAATGATGATGTAATGTTCTTATTTTATCATGTGTAAACTTTTGGTGTATCCACACTTGGTTGGGTGGATTGGTCAATCTTGGTATATCCACACTTGGTTGGGAGATGGATGTATGTATGAGTCTTCGGTGATAGGAAGGTCATTTATAGAGTCATGTTCTTTCTTGTAGAACATATTTTTGTAGACCTTGCCTACATTCAGGGGGAGCATGGAAAACACAGCAGAGCAGAAGATTTCAGCATGTACTTAGGGGGAGCATCACCCTTTGCCCTGATGAAAAAAGGGGGGGAATGACTTGGGGTTGCCATCAAGTCCAAAGGGGGAGATTGTTGGCATTATGACACAGGCTTGGCACTATGACACAGATGTTTTCCTTGATGGAAACTCACTCAGATGACAGATCACAATTCAGGCTCTCAGAATAAAGGAAAAAGAGATATATGCAGTTTCCAGTTAATCATGGCGCATATACACGCGAGATCGTTGATCAAAAGTCTCGTATGCTTATGCACGCACTTTCATGCATAGAAAAGCACATACATGTGGGAAAACGTATTTTTAGTCCATGGTATTTGGTCCTAAGTATTTGGACCTATGGTTTTGGACCATTGTATGGCATCTGAAGTGTTGAACCCAAGTATTGGGTTCTAAGTGGTTTTGGACCATGGTATTGAGTAAGGCCTAAGACTATAAAAAGGGAAGGAGATCATTAGGAAAAGGCACTCACTCAAGGATTGAATATCTTATGAAGATCAAGATCTAGAATACTAGTCATTAGGTTATGATGCATAGCTGGATTTGAATCAAGGAGGAACTTGAGCGCTAGGAGAAGGATAAGTTCTGTTGATGGGTCAAGATATTGAGGCTTGAAGAGAAGTATCTTTGTGTGATTTTGATCTATTATATTTGGCGGATGACTTGATCTATAAATCTAATAATCTGGGTATAACTGATGTCTGAATAATTGAAAAGGGTAAATTCTCTTATATAGATCTGTATGCAGGTTCAGCGCAGCAAAGGCGCATATACACGCAGTTCGGTAATTCAAAACACCGTATACGTTGGTTTGCCTTAATACAGAAGCGTATGCATGCAATTTCTTCATCTTGAGGTAGCGTACGTCTCATAAAATATGTTTTAGCTAGTTATTTTTATTGCTGCAGTATTTTGGGTTCAGGATTGGTGTCTGGTTACTGTTACTGTATTCTGGTTACGGCATTTAGAGAAGTGATTAAATGATTTAGTTTTGGTTGGTGCAAGGGGGATTGCTTGATGCAGATATATTTGATGTTTGATTAATGGATCCAATCTGAAATTTATGAAACGTGGTCCATGGAAGAAATAGAAGGTTGTAGCCTTCTTTAGGTCAGCACCTACGTACTAGTACAACAGCTAGTACAAGAGCTAAGGGGGTTGTAGCTCCCTTCCAGGAGAAGCTGGAGAATGAGAGAAGTTTGTAGCCTTTTGCATGTAGAATTCTGCGTACTGGTATAAGACTGCACCAGTACAAAAATATTGTAAAAATAAGTTTCTTATTAACAAAAAGATAAAGAAGCATTGCAGCAGGTGGTTTTCACCCACATTGGGTTTCCACCTTATATCTTGTGTTCATATGTGTGATGATCTGTTCTATTTACTGCACCTATTTTCTGTCCTTATGGTTAATGAAGTTTAGATGCACTGATTAAAGATCCAATAGATTAATTAAATCTTAAGTTTACTGAATATACGCTAGTTGTTGTAGACACAGTTGCGTGTATACGTTGGTTTCCATATCTGAAGTTGCGTATATCTAAGTTTGAAAATGAAAAATTATTTGACTTGATAATAATGATTCACCCCCCTCTTGGTATTATTTCCAACATAAAAAATCAAAAAAATAAAAAAAAATGTAAAGAGGGTATGTCCTAGAAAAAGAATAAAAGGACAAAAAGAAGGAAAAAGGTCAAAAAATGAAAGAAAATGAACCCCAAGAAAAATAAAAGACTAGGAAAGTGTGCAAGTCCAAATGTCGCTGCTATTTTACTTTTTGTATAATAAAGATTGTGTTAAACTTGTTACTTATGCCACAATCCATGGTAACCAAATAGTTTAATCTTGGTTATTCCATGTTTGAATTTCATGTTTGTAGATAGAGAATAAAGATCTGTCCAATCCATTTAATCTTGGTGGATAAGTAGATAGGTAGAGTGAATAAAAGGAGCTCAACAGTTTAATTTGAGCCCTTGGATGTAATAAGTGTAGACTT
The DNA here is from genome assembly GCA_000404065.3 of Pinus taeda. Classification (NCBI taxonomy): domain Eukaryota; kingdom Viridiplantae; phylum Streptophyta; class Pinopsida; order Pinales; family Pinaceae; genus Pinus; species Pinus taeda. Next base: position 69,800 of record APFE030285901.1, read on the forward strand.
AGATAGATTGCTATATGTAAAAGAAACAAAAGTGTGATAAGGTTTTGCGAGTTTAAGTGCACCCTAATAAAGAAGTGAAAATGCTAGGATAAAGTAGGTAGGGTAAGTAGATGATGGTTGCAGAATAGATATGTGGTGAATGGTTAAGTTTAATGCTTAAATCTTTTTCTTTCATCACTTGTAAAAAGCACAACTCACGTTGGAGATAGCACATCAAGGAGACAAAATCAAATTAATTAACTTCCTTACTCCATTTTTCCCTAAAAATTCACTAATCTCCCCTTGGTGTTAAAGGTATCTATAGACAAGTTAGAGGGGCTCAAAGAATTTCTCTAACTTTTGGAGGGACTGAACCCTCGACCCAATAATTTGAAATACCTAAAGCATTAAATCCCCTTCATCAATATTCATCCCTTCATAAAGTCACTCATTCCCTTTATAAGGTTTTTCCTATGTAAAATCCTATTTTACTTAGGAAAATTAAAACCATTCTATCTATATGAAACCCTCATATATCATTAGCCTAAGGTATAAGTGTTGTATGATGAAATAAATTTTCAAAAAACATTAGACTTAGTGCTTTCCCATTCATTTGGTCATATTAACCACTAATGTTATTACTATGTAATTCCCAAATAAAATGACATTACCCACGCCCGTATTATTATATTATATAAAACCCCAAATGTTTACATATCCTGCCCCGATGGTTAAATATAACCATAAATCAAATAATAAATGGGATTGATTAGCTAATTTGTGGTTAATTAAGAACCGTAAACCCCATCATAATAAATGAGGATTAATTAGTCACAAGGATTAACTAATAACTCAGTGACCAATTAAATCACCCCGATATGATTAACTCCTTTAATTAATATCGAGCCCGCCCTCTGCTATCCATCAATCACATCATTACCCCAACCACTGTTCCATAAGATCCCTTAGATCCAATTGCTATCGCCCATATTGCACAGGCCTTTTGGTCGACCTTTAGCGTGCGATGTGAGTGGTTTCCCAAATACTACCGATGTTACGTGTCAAATGACTAGTGGAATCGCGCGACCCTCCTTTAATACCACTCACCTCCCATAAGCATTGCGATGAAACCCACTTATCGCTCCCGCTTCCCACTCTCTGCATATGAAATATTGTCCACTGTTCATTCAAAGCTTACCCGCCAATATCAACCATTTACTCGTTTAAACACAAAAACCCCAGTTTTGCTCGTTTTCACCTAATTGTGCAGTAAAACCCTATGTAACCCACTTGCTCCACTGGAAGCCTCTATTGGCTGATTCAAGCATGGTTTACCTCCTAAAAAGTATTCTAGACTCACTGCACAGACCTCTCAAGTTCAAATGAAACCTTTTCGACCCCTCCAACAAGCCAATGCTTTCTTAACAGTTTGTTTTGTTTTACAGGTGATTAGAAGACCACAACCTTGGATAAACAATCTTAATACTAGGCATAAGACCTGTTTACTCCAAGATTGTTATCAAATCTATTCAAACAGAGATGGAAGATAAAACATACAGTAAAAAGACAAGCAAAGGAAACATGAAATTAAACAATTTACTGTTGAAACAGATAGTAAAAACCTAAACTACACATTGAATGTAAAAGGACACAGTGAAGAACAGTCAAAGTGTATCAAGATTAAAGAGTATCAGATTGAATACCAAGTCAAGTAAATCAGGTAGCATGAAGATAAACAATAGGAAAGATATTTACAGAGCATACAAATTCATGTCAAAGTGAAGACAGATGAAAAAATATAGTGGTAAAAGTAAGAAGCGAGAAAGTAAACAGTAAAAGTAAACATGGATGCAGTAAGGGTTAAATAGAGATGCATCCATTGAAGTGGACCCATGATCCACTTCCTAGACTCATGGTGGGTTAACCAATTCGTTACATATTTTCCAAAGAACTAGGTTCGGTATGAAAGTGTGAATAGGGGTACTATAGGCCATTCTTCAATCCGTGAGATGAGTGTAATTTTTCCTTGGCACAAAGAAGGTCTTAATGAGCCACAACAACTGGAAGTCTCTCTGTGGGTAGTTCACTATGGTGCTTCCTTTGAGGGTGGTAGTATTCTCATGTGATGAGTCCACCTTCCTCTTGGCCTCAACTAAAAATTTCTCATACTTCTCCCATGGTAACAATTCTCCTTGTAAATCCCAACAACTAGGTAACCCCACTCTAGTCCTCTGGTTGAAATTAGAGTTGTATGTTGAAACTAACTTTGCTAGCTCATTCACACATGTTTCATTCTTATCCCTCACTTCCTTCTTCTGGATCAATTTGGAAACTTCTATGATAACACCCATCTTTTCAACAATGTATATTGCCCTCAATTCATTAGTTGATTTCTCATTAAAGAGCTTGATAAAATTCTCAACGGTGCTAGCATTCCTAGAATTCTCCTCTTTGGTTGGCAGGATAGAGAATTCAATGATTTTTAGTTCAAATTTCTATTTTTCAACTAGGTTCAGGTGTTCCCATATTTTCTTTATTTCAGATATGTTTTCATCCTAGATTGCATGCCTAGCTTCAACGAGGGCCATGTTTAATTTCAAATTTTTCTTTAGTGCTTTAATCTCATCTTACGCTACCTGATACTTGCTATTCATTTGATCCATGCTTGCTTGGGTGGACTTGAGTTGCTTCTCCTTACTTTCCAGTGTGTAATTGGCATTATCCAAGTCAATTTGGATGTTCTTAAGTTCACTTTCCAATAACTATATCTTTGCGAGGGCCTTGGCTAACTTCTCAGTGGGATTTTGTGGGAATTCCAACACAACCACTGCAGAGATATGGGAATTAATCCTTTTTTGGAGTTTAATTACCTTTGACTTGGGTTCTACTACTTCATTATTTCTTTCAATCAACTTGTTGGCCAGGATTTCCTTCTCATTTTCAACTTGTGCTAATTCCTTGGTTTGTACATGCTCTGCAACAAGAATTTTAAGTTGTTGCCTCAATGACTATATTTCTGATAGTGAGCTTTTGATAATGGCATATACTACAACCTTATCATTTGGATCCATCCCCAACTTGATAATCAGTCTGTTGTAGCCTTGATTTTGGAGATGAAGGGCTCTCAAGTTTTCCTTCTCCTATTTTGCCTTAGTAGTTTCTTTCTCCAACAACTTCTCTGCCTTGGTGATGGTCAAGGTTCCTTTTCTCAAATCACTATATATCATATATGTTTCCTTGTTGTGTAAATTAAGTTTATCTTGCAAGGGGACACTATTCATTTCTAAAAACAAATCCACTATTTTGAATTATGGTCGAGAGGGTAGAGACTGCAATGAAGGCTAATATAGGGAGAACTTCATTTGGTTTCTTTCCAAGTCCATGGAAGCTAAGAGCCTGGTCTGATATGGCACTGATTGAGAGAAAAACTATGCCAACATTTCATCTCTAAAAATTGTGTTCCTTTCCTTTTTTAGCTAGCCTTCCTCCCATTCATTACTTATGATCGTGTGCTCCCAATTGAACCCAGGATTGCTACCTCAGTCAAACGGGAGGTAAAAGCTTGTTGGGAATCCTCTAGTTGTACTTGGAAGTTGAGATGATCAAGGTTATTTTTAGTCAATTTAACCTAAATTTCTTCCTCTATCTGCTCTTGAACATTCGCTTTCTTAGTCGAGGATGCATCCTCCATCTCTATGTTCCCTACCTCGCCAATGCTTCTTTTCTCAGACTTTTATTTTGTGCTTGGTGCCTCAATCTCCATATCCATGTTGATGGATCATGAATCAAGATTAGACTTTCATTATAACTCTATCCTAGATTCATCTTCATAAGTAGAATAATTCATGTCTTTCCTCCTAATATAAATAACACCATGAGGTTCATAATGCACACTTCCCCTCATTGTAACGACCCTAGTTAAAAAATCATTTAAAAATATATAAGACAATAGTCATGGGACATGTATTCCAAGCTCAATGGTGGGAAAAAACATCCTAGTGGGTGTTCACTTTGGTTTATTATAGCTAAGAAAATTGGCAAAGGAAATGGAAAAGGCTTTGGAAAGGCATGAGGAATTTATTGGCATTGTATTTATGAAAATAAAGGAAATTAGGAGAAAAGGAAGGTGAAAGGACACATCTTCCATGTGAGGAGGAAATTGAAGGAAAATAATGGAAAATGAAGAAAATATATGCCTCATTCATAAAAAGGCTTCTAAGGATCAGTTGGAAAGGTCTTGATAAGTTTTAGTGGAGCTATCTTCTATTCTCTCTCTCTTTCATACTCTTGGACACTTAGAGTTTTCTTGGAGCACTCTTGGAGAGTGTGGCATACTTGAAGTTTTTGAACAAGAAGGAAAAGGAAGAGTAGGAAATCAAAAGAGGACATCAAGATCAACAACTACAATGGGTTTCATTGTAGGTATGGAGTTGCATGTATGTTTTCGTCACTAGTTTTGGCATGCATGGTAAATGCATGTGGTTTATTGGCCATGGTTTGTCACTGGCATGGAGGATTTTCTGGATTGATTGTGGATTTTCGTAGACTCACCAGTTCTTGGATATCCATGGTGTTGTGGGTTCGATTTCTTAATTTATTTTTAGTTGGTTCTCATGTTTCCTTAGCTTGGGTTGAGTTACTAGTTCCTAGAAGCCCTGGTTGGAAAAATTCTCTGGAAGCCCTTTAGCAACTTGGGTTGAGTTACTAGTCCTAGAACCCCTGGTTGGAAAAACGTTCTAGAAGCCCTAAGACAACTTTGGGTTGATTTAGGAGTTGTGGAAGCCTTGGTTGGAACAAATTCTTTGGAGCCCTGGAAGGCTTAGGTAGAGACAAATCTGGTGATGGTTTGTGATGTCTGACTGTGAGGTGGAATCATTGTTTGATGGGTTGAGGTGGTTTGGCCTCTAGAATCCTTGGATGGTTTTCATTGATGTGTTTTATGAGATCCCACATTCATGCTTGGAATATGGCATGATGGTGAATGGATGAAGAGAGAATTGACTCAAACATTCTATGGTTGGGCAGAACGTGGTAGTCCCATAATGGGTTGGCTTTTTCATCATTAATATGAGGTTACTACTCCTTGTTATTTCATGGGTATTATATTGGTTTATATGGATGTTGTTTCCTTGGTATTTTTGTTTTTATGAAGCTAGTTATGAATGTGTATTATGATAGTGGCTATATATGACTCTCATCATGTTTTTTCTTGTAAATGAATGGCTCTAATCTATGTCCTAATGGATGAAACTGTAGCTAATGTGTTAAGGCATCAATGTTTTTTTAGTGATTCTTAGGTAAGTATGATACCCCTATGCTTAGATCTGTTGTTTACACCTTTAGATTACATATTTGTGGTATGTTTGAAAAAATGCTTGTCATGGTTAGTAGGGGTGTAGTTAATGGATTCTTCAAGTAATTGTATCTGTATCATCATTCCCTTGTTATCTTTCATTTATGAAGGTGTCACCCAATTCTGGGTAGTGACATGGGCTCTAAACCTAAAACAGTGACTTAAATCCCTGGGAAGCTAGCACAACACTGAGTAAAATAGTCCCTGGATGTATGTATACCATGTTGTGGGAGCCTCCACAACCTTCTAGATGCTAACATGCCCATATCATGGGAGTATTCGAGGGTTTATTGGTCTAAAAACTCAATGGGACCCAAAGGATGGTTATGAGAGAGGTTGGGATTGTTCCTGAGAGTCCTGTTACTAATGTGGAAGGTCTATATGGTATATTTTCTTTAGTTCCAGCTCCTTAATGTGACTTAGGAGGTTGAATCATATCATAGTAACTTATCGTCACATTTTTACCCTGGTTGGCCTGTTATTTAAGTAGATGTGGGAGGAGGGTGTTATAGAGTGGTATTAGAGCATAGTTCACCCCTCAGACTAGATGGGTCATGTGTTGGTCATGCATTCATGTCAGTTGCATATATGTTTGTTTTGCTTGTTGTCCATGTGCTTGTTTCATTTGCATGGTGTTAATCATGGTTGTAGTGATGTCACCATGTGAAGGTTGATGGTGTTGTTGTGGTATGTGTTTTCATGAGTGTATGGTTGTATATGCATTTTTTATGCATATTGGTGTCTATATGTTGTTATGCTTGAATTGTCATGGTTATGGTTATGCATTTATGGTAGTTCATACATGCATTGTGAAGTCATTGTATGCAATTAGGTCATCATGATGATATTGGTATGTTATGATGCTAATGTGTTGGCTGAGATAGAGCAGGAGATGCAAACCATCAAAGTGAAGTTGCAACATTATACCTCGAGGCAAGAGCATGTCATCATATAGCTTTGTATGTTGGGCATGCATGTATGTAGGTTAAGGATTAATATATGCATTATAGTTATGTGTATGTATTTCATTCTATTGATGTTATGGTTACATACATGATAGATGCTAGTTGATTAGTGTAGTCATATGCACATGTGTCAAATAGCCATGAATTATAGTAACCCGTGGTTGTATGCATTGCTATTGTGGTTTTAGGTTAGATAACTTGATGATTATGTTATATTTTGTTGATGAGCATATCATAGGTTAACTTGTTGTTGTTATATGATAGTTATATTGATGATTAGGTTATATGTTTTTGATGAACACGATATATAACTTGTTATTGTTATATGCTAGTAATTTGATGATTAGGGTTATTACATTAAGATCTTGATGTTATATGTATCATACTAATTTGGATTAGTCTATGCAAATGGTTAACATTATGATATTTAGGTATGAGTTAATATGTTGTGATATTATGTCATACTAATCTAGACTTATTGTACATATGTGATTATTATGTATGAATGATAATTGTTTATGAGTTTATGACGTGAACATGTCAGTTAGTGACTATTACAGATATCATGATCTTATTTGTGTTTGAGTTGATGTGTTGTGAATTTATATCATACAAACAAAATTGATTGTGCATACAAGATAGCCTCCCCAGAGAGACATTAAGGTATGAGTTTCTTATGACGTATATTTGGTGCTTTACTATTTGATTATTTACTCTAGTTGATTAATTTAACATGGTATGTTTCCAAGTTGGTTGGATGCTCGATGAATTGTATAATATGAGTATGTGTTCAAATGATCTTGTTTTAAGATGATTGTACTAACATATATGTGTTGAGACAATTGATATGTACTTGAGTGTAAGCAGGTGATAGTTGTAGCATTATGTCTAATGACTATGAGTTGACTATGGATTATGACATGATTGTTAGTCTTGGTAAAGGTTAATTTCCAATTATTAGATATGTTGTCTTGATATTTGGAACATGTGGTTGACATGCATGAGTAGTTGCACGGTGACATGCTTGGTGTTAGTATGAAAAGGTAGTAGTTGATTTGTTTATATAACTATCCATTGGGTGATGTGATAGTACATACTAAGAATCAGTTGCAACAAGGTAAAGGTAAAATAAAGGAATTAGGTGACAATTCCTTTGGCTATGCTTAGAAACTGTAATCCAAATGAATAAGTTCTTTGCATACAGGAGGTCTTCTTAACCCTAATTTTTCTGAAATTATGTGGATATTTTCTATGTTCATGGACATGTATTTGAAAGGTATAACATTTGGTGTCTAGTTATAGTTAGATTTGTCATGGGAATTGGATTCTCTTGAGACATGGCACATATGTGTTTGGTTATAGGGTAGCGTGCTTGGAACAACAAGATAAGGTAACTGGTGTATTGTTATGTTTACTTATGCACTTGATAGTTATGTGTTTATGGTAGTATGATGCAAGGGATTGCATGGAAAAGGAGACTACCATGAAGTCGTGAAGAAGGCTTAGCTTGGAATTTTCTTTGGAGGCTTTGGGAACCATGGGGATTAAGTCATGATTTTTATTTCTAGTCTTGTGCTTTTGGTATTTTGTGATTTGTTGTGCTTGATTGTAGATTTTTTTACATCTGGTGTATGGAAATACCACTTTGTTTGTGGCATCATATTGTTATTTGCTTTCTCTTGCTTGGTTCTTGGTATTCCCTTTTATGTTTTGAAAGCCTTGTGAATTGGCTAGGAAAAGAGTAAAGTTAATGGAGCCCAAGGAGAGTTAAATGAAACCTAGCAGGTAATGTAAGACCCAAATGAAGCTTGATACATGTATAAGGGTAGTTGAAGGCAAGATTATGACAACGAGTTGGAATGGTTGGGTCCATTGGTGTAAATGGACGATTGCAAGACATTCATGTGAAAGGAAATCAAGAAAGGTAATGTTAATGTATTTGAGGCGTCATATGCCTTGGCTATGTTGGGAACTGTTGGTATCAATGTTGCACATGTGTTGCATGCATAAAGGGAGTTCTCTTAACCTCGACCTTATGATATCAAGTAATTATGTTGAGATCATGATTATCTTGATGTTTATATGTGTATACATGTATGCATGTCTGTATGTGATGTCTGACAGGGTCATCATGGAGCATTGTTATTAATGCTAATATTTATATGTAAATATGTATGTATGTTGTTGTCTGAAAGGGTCATTAGGAATCATTCTTGTGGAGGAATGATTTCTTATGCAGGTGAATGACATGAATAGGTTCCTAGTTGAAGAGGCATCAAGTGGAAGAGTAGTCATGAAAAATATATGAGATCAGTATCATGTGGTCATGTTATGGAACCAGCTCAAGAAAAGATAGAAAAGATAGATCAACGCCCTAGAATTCAGCCTCTTCGAGGGGGAAACCTCCTTTACATTACATAAATGAACAATTCTTGGATGAT
>APFE030285901.1:79003-89226 GCA_000404065.3 Pinus taeda
CTCTTTCCAATTTTTGTGGTGTTGCTCTAAAGAAGGTGTTTCTCTTTGTATCCTCATAATGTGCTATCATTTCCTCCGTGAAAATTGACCACGTAACAAGTCTTTTACGAGAACAAAGCCCTTTATACCATAAAAATTGACCTGGTTCTAAATATGAAGATGCAATACATACCTTTTGTAGCAGTGGTACACCATGTAGATCAAAATATTGCTCCATCTGACATATCCAATTTACCGGATCCTTGCCATCAAACTTCCTCATCTTGTTTTTTCTTGATTTTAGGAGTTCGATCTTGAAATGACTGTAACTTTGTAATTTCAGATCTTTAACCTCTGAAACTACGACCTGTAGTAGTCCTCTGGGTCCTCTTTCCAATGCCACCAGTCTGACCCCAATTGGATTCTCCAATGAAGAGTTATGCCAAATCTCCCACAGTGACCTGATTATAGACTAATTTAGTAGAGCGAACTTGTACGATGTGCCACGAGTCACCTTTTCAACCTTTGGATCTGAAAAATGCATAAAAGGAACTAAATTCCGTCCTCTTTCTGTACCTTCTTACGAAATTTCAATCTGATACCTAGAGAGAAAGTTATGACAATTTTCCCCAGGTCACCTGTTTGGAATGTAATTCAGGAGTCTGCAAAAAGACCAACTTCCTCAGATCATATATCTGCAAATATCGTGTGAAAAGATCTGAAATTCGGATCCAAGGTTTAGTGCAATTTCTTCTCAAATGGGTTTTTTTTGCGACTTCTGAAACATCACAGAAAAAAAGTTATAGCGAAAATTCCACGATGACCTGTTTGGAGCAGCGAAACCCTAGGAATCCAAAGCTCTGATACAAATGTTATTGAAACCAGCTCAAGAAAGATAGAAAGATAGTATCAACGCCTTAGAATGCCTCTCGAGGGGAAACCTCCTTTACTACATAAATGAACAATTCTGGATGATACAATTGAAAAGACCTCCTTTCATATATAGGAGTCTAAGGGCTCATAACATAATCAGAGCGGCCTACAATAATAATGTAAGGGCACAAAATAACAATAGTGGGTTCTATATGGGGCACAATAGTAACAATATGGGCACTACATGGGTATATCAATATAATAAGGGGGTTGTACTAATAACAATAAGGGGTTACACTAGTATTATAGGGGCTTAACAGGTCATGAGTTAATATTATGTCTATGATATGGACATACTACACTGATGGATACATCAAGGAAATGAAAGAAGTGCGTTCTGTGGGATGTTGAGATATGCATAGATGGCGAAGAGACATTGAAAGAAATAATTCTTGGTAGAAATAGTGTGGTTTTGGATGTGTGGTACTACTGTTGTGCACATGTTGTACATGTTGCATTTGTGATGTCATGAGCATACGTGTGGTGTAAATATAGTGTGTGTACATGTTATTTATGCAATGTTATGTACATGGTAGTACAAATAGTGTTGTGTAAATATTGCATATACAATGTTGGGTATAGATTTTGCTATTTATATGTTGGATATGCGGTGTTGTGTACATATTATATTGTGCACATGATGGATATGCAGTGTTGTGTGCATATTGTGTTGTGCGCATGTTGGATATGTAGTGTTGTGTACATATGGAGTTATGTATATATTGTATATGCATTTCTATGTACATATGGTGTTGTGTGAATGTTGTACATGTGGTGCTATGTACTTATGGTGTTGTGTGCATGATTTTACAAGTGGCGTCATGTGCATGTGGTGTTGTGTACATGTTGTACATGTGGTGTTGTATGCAGGTGGTGTTGTGTGCATGTGGCATTGTGTACATGTGGTGTCATGTACATGTCATGCATGTGGTGTTGTATACATGTGGTATTGTGTACACACTGTATAGGTGGTTTAGTGTACATGTGGTGCTATGTGCAGATTGTGCAGGGGGTGCCGTGTACATGTGATGATGTGTACGCGTTGTGCAAGTGGTGTTGTGTATAGGTGATACTATGTACATGTTGTACATGTGGTTTTATGTGCATGTCATAGATATTGTGTTGTGTACATGCGGTACTACGTATGTGCATTGTATAGTCATGGCATCTTGACATGTGTATTAATCGTAGTGTATGTTGTGCACATATATGTATTGTGTTGTACATCTGGTGTAAGTGTATGTATTGTGTTGGTGTTGTACACCTGATATAGGCATATGCATTGTGTTATGTTGCACATTGGGTGTAGGTGTATGTGTTGTACGTCAGGATTAGGTGCATGTATTGCATGGTGTTGTATGTCGTGTGTGGTTTTATGTGTGGGATGTACACTATGTGTATGTGTACATGGTTGAAGAGAAGGAACTAGGTATTTGTTGGGTGTGGCAACCGATTTGGTGTGTGTATGAAATACAAACAAAGGTAGAAGCTAAGTTTTGATTGAAGGCTGAGTATCAACATTTTATTTCAATTTTATTATGCATGTGATCTATGATTCTAGTTTATGATGTTACATGTGATTTATGATTTTGATCTATGATGGTTATGTTTTGAGCTAACTGGATGTGATATGTTTATACATGATGATTTTATCGAACAACTAGTTTGACTTGTTGTGACAAGATGTAAATAGGATTGCAAGTGTACCTTATTGACGAGCTACCAATGAGGCATGATGTGATTTATTTAAATTTATTTTGAATCTAATGGAAATTATGTGCTTGGTACAGGGAAGCATGAAATGCCTGGTTAGGTGGTAGAAACTAACAACAAGGATTAATAGCAGTAGTGAAATAAATTAGAACATGCAACAATATGTTGGTAAATTATCCAGGAGCAGGGACATTGTGGGACATTGGTAACCAATAGTGTCCATTTATTTCCATGAGCATGTTATGACCGATATCATGGTTTTTAGGTAGGTATATTTGGCCAATTTAATGTCTTTAAATTGTCAATCATAAACTATCAACCATGGTAGGTATACTAATGAAGTACATGTGCACTATATGTGCTAGAAGTTATTTATTATGTCGTTATGTTCTCGTTAGGATCTAAACTTATGATTAGTATGGAGATGGTGTCATTAATTATATTAATGTCTTAATCCATAGAATTATCAACTAATTTATTAGGATTTATTCTCTATTGAGTCAGTTTATGGACGATATGAGAGTGACTCTAGAATTTACTTGTGTTAGACTGTTTTAGATTTTTGTCTTGAATTTTTATGCTACGACCAAATCTAATTTACTATGTGTAAGAGAAATCTATTCTATCAAATTGTAAAAGAATATTGTCTGAATTCATTTGCTAAGGAGAAGGCTCTCACTCTTTTACTTATTCAATTTCATCCAAACAAGACATTCTGAACAACAACTACGTTATGAAGTAAAAACAGTTGGAATACACTAGATAAAAAGAAAATGAAATAGCCACATTGTACCAGATAAAAAGAAAATCAAATAGTAGAGTTCAACTAGGTATAAAGCAAAGGAAATTGCTTATGCATATAAAGATTCACTGGCGAACTCATCATACTGCATTTCTTCACACAAAACAGAGTATTCAAGTAAAGAAAGAAATCTAATTACAATTGGTTAAAGACATGCTATTGGTTGTAGGGGCCCTCCACGAATCAGTCAACAATCTCCAATCAACACAGCGTATACCAACATAAAACCAAGTCTATTACTCGCAGAATGAAACTTAATAAACTGTTCTAAAAAATTACATCATCTGGCGTGCACCCAAAACACGGTGCAGCCATAGTTTTTATAATAAGTCTTCGGCATAACAGTATGAGAATTTCAAGCCTAAATATCTTTATTTCAATAAAGTTATATCGCTAAATAATTGATTTTCTATTTGGAAAGAAAATCGATAAGATTTCGTTCAAACTCAGATTATGTCATGACGACAATCTCATAGTTGACTTTGGGGGTTGACCGTGATATCCTACGACCATCTTGATGAATTGGTTCGAGGAAATAGGAAGGAATTCACAAGGGGACCATTCCTTATCCATCCATATCTTTCTTTGCTGAGTTTGATCTTCTGAACCTTGCGAACAATGGAGGTAGCTGCAAAAATTTGGATTAGCTGCAGAAACTGACCAATTTCGTAGCCGAATGAATTCTTTAACAAAACAAAAGGGTATATAGACAAACATGAAGAAGGAGACATGTAATTTCTTACCTTTAACAAAACCTTGTATCTATTGCATTATTTAGGTGATAAGTATAGGAAAAAGAGAGGAAATATAGGCAAAAAGGAATGTCAAGGAAAGACACTCTTTAGACTCTACAAGGTATATCCCTTGCTTATTTGACCTTGTAATGTGAAGAAGCCTTGCCAAGGATGGATCGCCCAAGACAAGCAATGTCAGGGAACTTGGAACATGAGCGACTACAAGGAAGGGGGTGACTGGATTTCCTGAGGGACTCTGCAGCAGAGAAGGGAAGGTTGGGGATGGATTTGTTTTGGTGTGCCTTGGAACAATGATTCAGTAACTATTCGCAGAGAGGACAAGTGGCTCATGATTATAGCACTGGAAATTGGATGTAGATTTGACCTTGCAATGGATTCTAGACTTTCTAGGAAGGAGGTGACACCTAGTATTACTTTGAGGGTGGAGGTGTGAGCCTCTGGATTCCCTTCTTGAGGATGCAAGCATCATATCCTTTTATTTTTTGGTTGAGAAAATGTGCATATGTGTATATGTGAATATTACTATAAATATTATATCGATCTAGATTTATAAAGTTCCATAGACAGTATGATTATTTGTTGGGTGAAGAAAATGTGTATATATGGTCATTATTGTAAACACTGTAATGAGTTATGTTATAAAGCTCCAGTAAATGGTATGATTGTCATATCTTCGGTAGTGATCATTGTAAATACTGCAACAAGATTTGTTATAAACCTCCATGGGAAATATGTTTTGTTTCCAACAATCTTGTTGGTTATACATGTCAATGAACACCGAGGACGATATTCCCCCAAGGGGGAGGGTTCCGTAACAACCCTAGTTAAAAAATAATGTAAAAATATATAAGACCACGGTCATGGGACATGTATTCCAAGCTGAATGGTGGGAAAAAACATCCTAGTGGGTGTTCAATTTGGTTTATTATGGCTAAGGAAATTTTCAAAGGAAATGGCAAAGTATTTGGAAAGGCATGAGGCATTTATTGGAATTTTATTTATGAAAATAAAAGAAATTAGGAGAAAAGGAAGGTGAAAGGTCACAGGTTGTATGTGAGGAGGAAATTGAAGGAAAATAATGGAAAATGAAGAAAATAGAGGCCTCATTGATAAAAAGGTTTCCGAGGATCAGTTGGCAAGATTTTGACAGGTTTTAGTGGAGCTCTCATCTATTCTCTCTCTCTCTTATACTATTGGACACTTATAGTTTTCTTGGAGCACTCTTGAAGAGTATAGCGTACTTGAATTTTTGGATAAGGAAGGAAAAGGAAGATAAGGAAAGCACAAGAGGTCATCAGGATCAACAACTATAGTGGGTAATGAGTTGCATGTATGTTCTCCTCACTATTTTTGGCATGTGTGGTACATGTATGTGGTTTATTCGTCATGATATGCCATTGACATGGAGGATTTCCTAGATTGATAGTGGATTTTCCTAGCCTTTTCATTTCGTGTATAGCCATGGTGTTGTGGGTTCATTTATTTATTTTTCTAGTTGGTTCTCATGTTTCCATAGCTTGGGTTGAGTTACTAGTCCTGGAAGTATTGGTTGGAAAAACTCTCTAGAAGCCCTTGGTGGGTTGAGTTACTAGTATTGGAAGCCCTGGTTGGACAAATTCTCTGGAAGCCCTGTGGGTTGAGTTACTAGTCCTAGAAGCCTTAGTTGGAACAAACACTCTAGAGCCCTGGAAGGCTTGGGTAGAGACCAATCTGGTGATGGTTTATGATGTTCGACCGTAAGGTGGAATCACTATTTGATGGATTAAGGTGGTTTGGCCTCTAGAAGCCTTGGATGGTTTTGATTTATGTGTTTAATGAGATCCCACATTCATGCTTGGAATATGGCATGGGGGTGAATGGATGAAGAGAGAATTGGCTTAACCATTCTACGGTCGGGTGGAACATGGTAGTCCCATACTTGGTTTAATTTTGGATCATGAATATGAGGTTATTTTGCCTTGTTATTTCATGAGTATTATATTGGTTTATATGTGGCTTATATGACTCTTGTTTCCTTGGTATTTGTATTGTTATTACGCTGGTTATGAACATGTATTATGATAGTGGATTTGTATGGATCTCATCATGTTTTTTCTTGTAAATGAATGAAGAATGTATCTTTCGCCTAATGGATGAAAATGCAGCTAATGTGTTGAGGCATCAATGCTTCCTAGCAATTCTTAGATAAGTATGAGACCCCTATGTTTAGATATGTTGTTTGCACCTGCACATTACATATCTGTTATATGTTTGATGAAATTCCTATCATGGCTAGTAGGGGTTCAGTCAAGGGCTTGTTCAAGTAATTTTATTTGTATCATCATTCCCTTGTTATCTTTATGTTCTGAAGGTGTCATTTAATCATGGGCAGTGACCTGGGCTTTGGGCCTGAAAAAGTGGCTCAAATCTCAAGTACATTGGCACAACACTGAGAAAAATAGTCCCAGGATGCTAGCATACCATGCTGTGGGAGCGTCCACAGCCTTCTCGATGTTGGCATGCCCATATCATGGGAGTGTCCAAGGGTTAATTGGTCTAAAAACTCAGCGGGACCCAAGGGATGGTTACTAGAGAAGTTGAGATGGTTCCTGAGAGTCTTGCTGCTAATATGGAAGGTCTGTATGGTGTGTTTTCGTTGATTCCACTTCCTTAACATGACTAAGGAGGTTGAATCATATCATAATAACTTCTTATCACAGGTTTACCCGGCTCGCCAATTACTTGGGTAGATGTGGGAGGAGGGTGTTACACTAGTTCAAATTTCAACTCCTTTAACATAAGTTCCACTTATTGGAAAGCCTATCTAGAATTCACAAGAAAGGGGTCGACCGTCATGTGAAGCTTAAACATAAATCCCTTTTTGGATGGGAAAAATTGGATTTGGTATGGGTTTAAGCTCTACCTAATGAACTCCAAGGAAAAAATTCTCATGGGCATGCATATGGGCAGTTGGTAAGGTGAAAATTCAGACCATATACCCTGATTTCGGTGTAATATTCAAATAAATACTAGTCACCCACCCCAACATCTTTGCTGAGATGAAGAATCCTCATATGCTAGGGTAAGGTTATAGGATGGGACACTTAGTTGATAATTTTAAGAAGAAATGTCCATGAAAGTATAGAGGAAATATTAAAGAACCTCATTATTGAGCTTCTTCTTCAAACAGTGGTCCGATCCAACCACAATTTTCCTTTGCATATGGGATTCTACAAGGTTGAGGCCCGGTACTCGAACTCTTCTACATGAGTGTAAAGGAATAATTAAACAAAAATGGAGTAATAAATAAAGGAGGAGGCCAGGTAGAATTGCTTGCACTTGAAATTGATGTCTTTGACCAAGAAAGAGGGAATGTCTGGGAAAATATTTGGCTTCACCTTTTGACGTAAGATCCCCAAGGCTTCTTTGGAGACACTCATCTATCATCACTAAATAGCCATAGGATAACATACATGATGGGCTGCAAAGACTCTAAAAATAGGGAAATGGGAAGGGTTTCTGAGTTGGCAGGAAATTGGGCATTTGGGGTCAGGATTAGTTGGTGAAAGACCCATTTCTCTCCAATCGAGAGCCTAATGTAATCATACAATAGTGTGGTCTCTATGAACTTCTCCAAATTTTTGGATTTCAAATAGAGGGAGGTGTTGTGTATCAATTTGAGAGTGACCTCCAAGATTGTCTCCCTAGTGGAGGAAATACAACATTTTTTCTCTTTAACGAATGTGGCCATGATCCATGATATGAATTCTAGGAAATGGTATACTATGAGGGTGACTAAGTGGTATAGTATGAACTTGATGACTTAGAAGGGGTCTTCCTTATCTAGGTAGCAACCATAAAAGTTGAAATGAATTTTAGATAGATTTAGAGGGAAAAATAAGTCGTGAATTTCCACCTCAATGTCCATGACAAGTTCAATGTGCCTCGAGGGTATTGGTTTCTCTTGCTTAGGGGTTTTTGAAGGGCCATCTTTTAATTTAATCATGGTGGAAAATTATGCTAGTATAGGGGAACTGGGAATTACCTAGCAAGCAGAGGAACCTAGAAGCTAATGGTGCTCAACAATCCTTAAGATGTGGGCTATCAGTCAAAGGTAGCTCATGAATGTGAGTGCTAATAGATGGAGTGGCTTATGCATAAGAAATTTTTAAATAGGAAAGTTTCAAATTGCAAAAGTCAACATTCAAGGTGTAATGGTCGGTTCACGAGGAATTTAGGTAGGAAAAGTGAGGAGATGGCATAGGGGAAAGTTGGAATTGGATTGGGTGGAAGACAAGAGAGGAGGGTATTCACAATTTCAATTTATGGATTTATATTAAGCTTGTTTATGGATGCTCATAATTTTTGAAGTTTATGGATCTGTTAAAATCATTTCGCTAATTTATTTATTTTTCTATATACTATAACTTTTGTTAGTAAACCATAACAAATTTTATTTCTTGTTCCATAAACTAAGAAAATAAGTACAATCTTAAGTTATGATGCAAATCACTTTGATACTTAAAATGAACTAAACTAGCATTTGCACCAGACGTTGCAAATAAAACGCCATAAGGCAATAGATAACATATAACACTATGTAAGGCAATCAATAGCAATCGATAACATATAACACTAATTAACGCTTCTTTGACAATTGTTGAAGAACAAAAAAAAAAAATCAACAAAAAACAAGGACCATGCTATATGCAATACATGCTTCCTAGCCTTACAAATCATGAGTCATATGTCATATAACACTAATTAATGCTTCTAGCATATCACACTAATTAATGTTTCTTTGACAATTGTTGAAAGACAAAAAAAGAGATAAAAAAAGGCAAATACCATGCTATAATGAAAACAAATTAATGCTTCTTTGTCCCATGTTGAAAGACAAAAAACAAAGATAAAGAAAAGGCCAGGACCATGGCAAGAGCTAACGAGCGTGCTATTGGGCCTTTAATGCACCCGATAGTGGCCTCACCATACATACATGCCCATGCCATCCATCATTTCTCCTGGAGCTTGACCACAATTTTTTCCGAGAATGGGTGACCCACCACTTCCAAGCTGGCACCCACTGTGCTGGCAACCAACACCTGTGCAATTTCAAATGATCCTTCGCACCAAACATTCATTTTCTCCATTCACACAACCGGAACAGGTCCTCTGCAACCCCCTCGAGCATTTGTTTCTCCTGCTCACGGTGCTCGCTCACCTTGCAGGTCCGCTCGCAGTGTTGAATCCCGGTAGGTTGTGCCCCAGGCGTAAGGTAAATTATACTCTGTGAACAATGACATCCACCATTTTGGCGGGCGCCCAGAAGGCCAATGCATACGAATCCCACCCAATGCTTCTATAAATTGTCTGCATTGGCAGCTCCCATTGTCTGGCGGAACAGATACATTCAACGTCTCCATTTGGGTGCAGGTTCGAGTGACGTTGAAGGTGTTTTCCCATTGCATCGTAATCAGTTACCAGATTTATAACGAACCACTTAGCCATTCAGACATCTTCAATAGTTTTTAGGACGTGGTTTAATGGTTAAGAGTTAAGTAGGGAGGTCCAATCTCAAACAAAATTATATATATCTGAAAATTGCTCCAAACGCAGTCCAATCTCAAGCAAAATTATATATATCTGAAAACTGCTCCAAACACAATCCTTTTAGTTGAAAAAAATACAATAAACCACCGCCATTACAATTGCAAACTCAAACTCCTGCATCTAGTGTGCTTGATTGTGTACTACCCACTTAGCCATGGAGGCCATGAAAATCAGATAATCCATTACCACTGCCATTGCAAACTTCCTGCATCCACTGTGCCTGCCTGTGCACTTTGCCAGGCGCATAGTTTATTTGGGCTTTTCAATGGGGTGAGATTTTGAGTACAAATATATTCAATTCTGTGAGAGGAATTTGGTGCACATTAATTTTCACATGCTTGCTAGGAAGGATGACCACGGAAAAATCCAAGGGCGCCAACCAGTGGAGCATTGATGTAAGTAGTAGGCTCAGACTGCTTGAAGTATGTTGCCACATTTGCTTTATCCTCCTT
>APFE030285915.1:0-35037 GCA_000404065.3 Pinus taeda
TTCGTCATTATTCTGGCTTATCTTGGTTTTACTCTTGATATTTCAGATGTCGATGCCTCTCCAAACGTACATTGGATTTGCTGATGGGGCTTGTCGTAGGACACAGAATATCTCTTCTGCAGCTTCGGTTATCTATTCGCCCTCTGATGAGTTAGTTTCTATGCATGGGGTGAGCCTCGGTCAAACAACAAACAACATTGCAGAATACAGTGCAGTGATTGAGTTATTGTCTGAATCTATTTCGTTTGGGATTCGACGTTTGATTGTGAGGTTAGATTCAGAACTCGTTGTATTACAACTTAATAGATTTAATGCCATTAGAAATCCTGTGTTATTAAGGTTGTTTTTGAGAGTGCGTCTCTTGGAACGTGAGTTTGATTACATTGAATATCAACATATTCCAAGGTCTCTAAATACATTAGTAGATGCAATTGCTTCTCGAGTATTAAACAGACATTTGAGATAATTGTAAATTTAAAAACATTCCATCATACATGTGAACAAGATAAGCCGGTAAAATGATATATATATAGATAGTGTCAAAAAATATATATCGTCCTCGATCATAGGTTGAGAAACACCTTATGATCGGCAAAAATGATAAGTACAAAAACCAAAATGTGCCATGAGTCTACAAAAGTGATCATCCAATCACTGGTGGTGATCTCTATAAGACACCACTGCACGTGCTACTCTACATAAGAACCTCCTAAAAGGTCCTAGGACCGCAACTACATAACGCTGAAGTCTGATAGGAATATCGTCAATGGACGTCTCCAGTATGTCTGCTGTCAGACGCTCCAAATCATGCTCCAACTCAGCTAGCGTCTCTGCAACTGCATCCTGAGGGGCCGGTAGCGGTGCAACTGGATGTCTTCTCTCAGAAGCCCGAAGATTGGCTGGACATTGTGGGCCTACGTCTGCATTTAAAAAAAATTACTGTCATTTTTGAAAATGATGTTTAAAAAATAAAAATATAGATAATTTAAAACAAAAGTGAAAAGTGAATATACCTCTGTCATCCCATTGTTCTCCCTGTGGAAGAACCATGTCGGGATCACCTCGAAAATCCATTCCGGCATAAGGAAAATCCTGAATGGCGAAGACTTGGTTCTCTAACCAGTCAAAGTAGACCTCAGGAAATCGAACGACCTTCTCTCCCTCGTCAGGATGCCGAGCCATGACCGCAACCCATCTTGTCATCTTAGGCTCCCGAGGAGCCCCAACCCCAACTGTGAGCTGTTGTGTGATCAACATGGGAACTCTCTCTAAGGCGAAACTCACAACCAAAGCCCCATATCCAAAGGTATTTGATTGTCCGTTCTTTGCCCTAGTCAACTGGCCCTTCAGATTGGCCAGTACAACATTGCACCAGTTGAAAATGGTGCCTTGGTAGCAATCTATCGCCATCCGCATCTGGGATCCGGTGGCCATGTGTAAAGCGGCTGCGCCGCAGAGTCTGGTAACTGTGAATGCTATCACCATAAGTTTAGGATGGGATATGAACTTGATTTCAATCCCCTTCTCCTGGTTCTGGTTGTTACACCACTCTAGCCAGAGGCTAGCAAGGGATTGGCAACCCGGCCTAGTCCCGAATAGAGAAAAGTGTTCACCCCTGTTGGGCAAACTAGTGAGAAAATATATATCGGAGGCCTCTATCTCGAGCTGATGGCCTCCAATGTAGAAACATTGATGCTGAATGTTCCATCTCTCGACCAGCCACTCTAGAAATGGCACCTGGGCCCTCATGCCAGGTATGACCCAGTATTTGTAAAGGCCACATGCTCTCAATGAATCGATCGTAGGTTGATGATTCAACGCGGATGAATCAACATCTTCATGCTCTCTTTCACGCCAATCCAACATGGTGGGAAATCTACACACCAAAAAATAAGTCTTAGAAATCATAAAATCAATATTTGATGGTTAATTTTGAAAGATGGTTTTTGGGGGTGCGCTTTACACGGGGTACGCACCCCGACTTCAAAAACCGGGCGTGGGTACGCACCTGGTCTGAAGGTAGGTTGCGTACCCCGACCCTTTTTTCTTTGAGGAAAAATTCGGGGTACACAGGTTACCCATGGGCCACCTGCGTACCCCGAGGAGCACATCCTAAAACCCCAATGCCCCCAAAAAATCAAACTAAGGCTAAGAATAAAATTCTAAACGGATGAAATTGAAGAGGAGGATGTTGTGGATTACCTGGAAGTGACGACGCTTGATTCCGACGGTTTGATTTTCTGCAAAGTCCACGGGAAGTTTCTTGCCAAAAGCCCTTTTTTCTACCTCAACAGTAAAATGGTAAAAATGACATGGTAAAAGGTCTTTTTATAGGTTTTTTGGATAAAAAAATATCAAATTTGTTTATTTTTCACCATGGAAGGTCATTTTTCAATGTATTTTTTGCCTATCTTAAACAGGTATGTGTAATGTGTCGTTTTTGTGCAGGACAAATGGATTTTCAGGGAAACTTGTCATTTTTCACAAACCAAACGTCAGAGTCATCTTTTAAGCCCTTTTCTGACTCCTAAAAAATGAAAAGATTGCCGAGCGTTTCTTTTGCACTCGTTAAAACAGAATTAAAAGACGGTCCCCTTATAGCCCTTTTCTGACTGTAAAAACAGGAAAAGATTGCCGGATTTTTGTCGTTTCAAATTCGATATTGGAAATAAAACAACGTGTCCTTGATCGCTTTTTACTTTTCAGGTCAAAGACACTAACTATGAAAATATCCTTGGTCGCAAGATCAAGCGGTTCTCCTAGGTATTATTTTATACTTTTTCGGGCTTAGGAGACACAACTTTACGAAAAAGTTCAATCTGGAGTCTTCTAAGTTTTTCAGACTCTCTAAATATGAAAAGCGCCGAGTTTCTCCTATACTGGACTCGTTAAAATTTCACAGTAAAGGACCTGTTCTATTACAAACAGGAACGGACCACTCCTTCTTAGGGTTCACATCAAAAACTAAGTTGGACTCATCCGAAGTATGAGCTTACAAACAAGCATATGTTATCCTCCTCAAGCTTGTAAAAAATAAAGAGGTACTTGCCAGAAATGGTGGAGGAAAAATGAGAAGAATGAGCCTATTTGATATCCTTTTGTCTCAGAAAAAACCTTACTACCACTCTTGAACACGACACTTATTCATTCGCCTAGGTTGGGAAATCCTTTACCTCACAGTTGACCAAATCATTGACATTCTTTAGCCGGGTTATGGGAGTCGACTTTGAGTCGTTTATCACCAAACCATCTGTCGTGTCGTTATGTATTCAAGAGGTCTGTAAACAAAACATTCAACTGCAAAATACATATCATCCATTATGTCATCATTGAGTCAGTCCTTGCAGCAACATTTCTTCAACTTGAACTATGATTTTGTGTCATGGGCTTGCCTACGACGGGTCGCTTTCTGTCGACATCAGCACATTATCTAGAGAGTTGACTTAGAAATCATCAGTACCTTGGAGTTTGCATGCATCAATGGCAGGTTTCTCGCCTTCGACGTCAGTTTTCATCATTGACTTGCGATCGAAGGATTCCATGAAATGTTCGACATCGACTCATTCATTCACATCTCATGGATTGTGCTGGGTACTTTGAGAACCATTGACATTACTGGTGGTCTCTCTCACGCTTGTTAACAGTTTACATACATCATTGACTGGTAATGAAGTGGTTTCTACCATGTTCGACATCGACTCATTTATTCACATGGCTAGAATCGTACCGATTCGGGAAGTAGAGATGAAGACCCTGGATCTAGTTTCTACCATCCAGGCTGTGAGGATTTTTGTATTCATTATGTTGTATACCAATTATAAACAGATGGCTGCGCCCATACTGTGTCTACACGAGTCTATGATTATGATGTATTATGAAATCATTCCTGTATCAGAGTAGTTAGTCTGATAGTTAAAGTTTTGTTCTGAGTATGGGAATTCCTACCTCAGCGATGATATAATCTTATCCATGTATTTTGTGTTGAAAATTGCAGGTTCTGACCAGGCTCTCCACAAGACAATCCTTGAAATGATAAAGTACTTCACCCTTCCTCAATGATATAAAACCCTAATCTATTACACGCTTCGTACTTTAGGGGGCAATCTGTTACACTGAAATTTGTCACCATGACTATCTGCAGTTAATATGGCTCCATCAATAGTCATATTATCCTCCTTTTCAAGCCTTGTACCTCTGCTCTCCATGTCAAACTTCAAAAAAGAGAGAAGGTCATTAAAAATCATGTTTATCTCTGGGTACGCAGGTTCTCTCTACCTTGCCCTGCGTGTACGCATCCCAAGCTCATTGTACCTGCGTACTTGTATGCTCTGTAAGCCAAGGGATGGGTGCGTACTCCTTTAAAGGTCAAAAGGCGCGAGTTTCATCTTAAAAAAGTTACTTGTGGTCACTTCTAGAGCTTTCTAGAAGAGTGTTTGACGTGTATTGAGCGCCTCCAGATGGTTCATGCATCCCTATGATAGAGGAACTTATCCCATCAAGAGAGGAGCTACCCCATCCAAAAGAGGGAGTATCCCATTGATGTTGGAACTGAATAACTTCCTCTAGAACACTATAAATACAGGCATTGGGCCAAGGGAGGGGAGGTTGAAAGCTGAACATTCCAAAGGGTAGATGTTGCTGGAATTAGGACTTCCATTGTAAGCTTGTGAGGAGAGATTACCATCCTTTCTTGTTTCATTTGGAAGTGGGTGAGCTTGTCAAAGTAGAGGAAAACTCTTGCTGGACCCTGGGAGGAACTTGCACAACACCAAGGCTCAGGTTGTAATGGTTTATTTTTGTTTCCTTAATACAAATAAGTCCATTCTTCTCAATGATTTGTTGTTAATGAATTGTTTCATATACTCCTTGGTCTATATGTTGAATATGCTTTGTTTTATGGAATATTCAGGTGTTATGTAATCGTTTGATTGTGAGTGTATGCAGGTTTCAAAGTGAAGGAGGAGCTCATCTGGATCAACGAAGCTAGGCTGCTACAACAAGCGTTGGACCTAAGGTAGGATCGAAAAACACTTGGTTTCTCATATGATAATGCATGTTTAGAGAAGGATTGCTCTTAATTGTCTTGTTTGTCACTAGAGAGTCTTAGACTCCTAGGGAGGTTAGTTTTCTCAGCAAAAATAACTCTTTCCGCATGACATATAGGTAAATTTGAAAATATGACCAAGGGGAGACTTTAACACAATGAGAACAACTTTTCCATGCCTAGAAGCTACACCATCAAAGTACATATACCATACTTGATTCTTTAAATCATCAATATTTTCATCCAAGGGAGCTATGCAGTTAGACAAAATATCATAATTCCCAAGGCTAGGTTGTTCTGTTATAATCTCGTTATGAGGCCTCTTGGGGTCTTCCACATGAAATCTTCTTTCAGGCTCCCTATCAAGCCTTACAAAACCACTACCTCTAGGAGAAGGAATAGTAGCATAATTCCAATTTATTTGAATACTACCTCCTAGATCAGAAGCACACTTTCATGCTAACAACATAATCCAAGCATCAGGGACATCAATCACAATGATTCCCATGGTAATAATTATATCAAGATAAACAAACAAATTCACTTTTAAATCCTTAATTAAACCACACACTTCAATTCTCTTAGAATCCATGGCACAAATGTTGTGATAAGGCTTAGAAATCCTTTAGTTAAGTTGTTCCATGACCCTTTTGGTCATGACACAGGCTGATGCACCAGAATCCAACATGCAATTGTAAAATCGAAAACCATTAGCAAGTAAAGTAATATAGAATTGTTGATGATCTTTATTACCGAGATCCATACTTTGAAAATACGTTGGAGATTCTTGATAACCAACTTCAGGAGCCTTTTGATGAAAAACATCACCATGAGGAGCATCAATAGCCTTCAATAACTTAGCCTTCTAGGATGGAATATTTATTATCTCTGTGACAATAACCAAGAGCTTAGAATTATTAATCCAGCCTCTCAAATCAATATTCAATCAAGAGTTTGAATTCAAACCAGGGTTAGGAACTCTGGAAGTAATATGATTTTCACATTGCTCCTTTTTTCTCCACTGATAAGTCAATCCTTTATCTTGAGCAATCTCAAATATTTATTCTGGAGAATGATTGTCACCAAATATTTCATACATCATATCCTTCTCATCATTAAAGGTATTAATAATATAATAAGGTTGAAATTTTTTCACATCATGATTGTTTTTGACAACTTCTATCCAAACTTCCATGGATAAGTGATGCTCATCACCAACAATATTAATTTGATTACTTGTCCTGATCATTCCACTATCCATAATTCTCTTTATGGTAGGAGAAGTAGCCTCATCATGAAGGGCATCACAAGCTCTACAATAATGAGGAGCTTCTTTCACAAGATGAGCAGACTCAAGTGGATTTGGCGATCTCTGCTCATTTGATGGGCCCCTCTTTTTCAAGCATTATTATTTCGATTATTCCTAGGTTGTATATTTTATGCTTGGGTATTTCCATTTGAATTAACCTGGATTGCATGACACTGATTTCTTTAGCATGATTTGACATCATATTTTCTTGATTAATTTCCATGTTCTTAATAATATGCATCAATTCTTTAATAGGATCATGATCAACCTCTTTAAGTTCTTTTCCTTTAGACTCATGAGATTTACTTGGAACCCTATCAAAACTTGGAATCTCATATTTCCCAGAAGCTTTCCTACATTATTCCATTTCTTTAGCCAATGTTTGGGAAACCCTATAATCATTAGATTTAGCACGTCTCAGCTCATAATATGTATCATTGTTAAATGCATAGAGATAATATACTAAAATTGACTTAGCAATAGGTTTATAATCTTGAGGTAAATTTGTAACAACACCATTAAACCTTTTATTAAATTCTTCCACAATCTTATTTTCGTTCTTCTTTATGGTGATGATAGCTCTATGTAAGTGCCTTATTCTTTTTTATCTCCATACTTATCCTTAAAGGTAGTAATAATTGATTGCAGTGAATCAAACAAATTATCAAGATTTTCTGTGAACCAATCCAAAGCATCTTCTTCCAAAGAAAGGACAAAGAGGTTCATCTTCACATCTTCATGATTATAGTCACGACCTCTAACATACTTTCCCAACCAAGAGCTAAAAGCTTTGGGATGAGCTTTAAGTAACCACATTATTGCTTTGAAAAGAAGACAAATTGTCAAGACCATTATCAGGAAGATCATGTGGATAACCTTGAATGTTAACAAAGTTACAAGGGGTGAAAAAGTCCATGATGTCATATTCAACTGTGTCAAGAAAAAGAAAATGGATATAGGGGATGGCTTCCTACCCAAGATTATCAAGTAGTCTATGAGAAAGAAGCTTGTGCAATCAAACTCTGAGAGCCCTTTCGGGTTCTGGAGTAGGATTATACAAGAGACTTAGATTCCTTCTAGTTGAGATCCTTGTAGAAAATCTAACAAGTGGAGTTGCCTCTTGAACGTGAACTTAAGTCTAAAGACCCAATATCATAAGAACCAAAAGTTAGTGAATAAGCAGAGTCAAAGTAAACTTATCGTCGACAACGACACCAACAAATTTTGTCGCCTAAGATGTACACCTAAGTGCAGGAAACATTTCTAACTGTGCGAGGTACAATATTCAAGGCACAACTCTCATAGTAGGGGTTGTCACTTAATCCCTACTCACTCCTTTTAAGCTCTCTCCTAGATAAGAAACAATCTCAATAAGATCAATAAGACAATGACCAGATTAATTACAACTATAAAACAATGCCTTATAACAATGCTTATATATAGATTCAACACTTGCAAAATATAATAATATTTCAAGTCACAAGATAAATAATGTTGCAAGACAAGTATTGGTATAGGAAATGGCACAATATTAAAATATGAGCATAAAATATAACTTGCAAGAATGAAAGAAACTTGTACTTTGAATTTAAAGAGATGCTAAAATAAAAGTAGGAATATCAATGGGAAATGAGCAAGGAAATTAAATGACAATACAAGAGAAATAATATAGTATTGCAAGTAAAGATAGACTACTCACAAAATAAAAATGTTCAAATTATACAAAATCAGATAAATGAATGAAAATTAAGCAAGGTGGAATGAAAATTTTAACTCTAGATTGCAAATATTGATGCAAGATTTCAATGGAATACAATGATAACAATGTTGTTTCAAGGAAAGTAAATTCCCAATAAACTTGTAGTCACAAAGTTGATAAATACTTCAAAGCACAAGATTACTAGCTAATGGAAATAATCAATGAAACAATAGTAAATAATCACAAAAATAAGGGTGATTAGAATGTTTGAAATAATTACTCAAATACCATTTAAATGTGATAATTATGTGTCTTATTTACTTATTTAGACAGTTGAAATAAGCAAGAAAATTAAATGATAAAATCACAAGT
This sequence comes from Pinus taeda, assembly GCA_000404065.3. Taxonomy (NCBI): domain Eukaryota; kingdom Viridiplantae; phylum Streptophyta; class Pinopsida; order Pinales; family Pinaceae; genus Pinus; species Pinus taeda. The sequence continues at coordinate 8,425 of APFE030285915.1, forward strand.
TTAGGATGGTAGATGATATTGCTAACTAAACAATTAGGAAACACTACGAAATCTAAAACAAAAATGAGCTTAAGGCAATAGACACTCAACTTGTAATTCAGACCAAAATAGCTCAAAATAAAAAAAATGAAAAGATGAAAAATGAGATTTAGAAAGCAATATTAAGGAAACTGATCTAAATATTAAGACTAAATAATCAGATCTAAACCTAATGAAATAAGATAAAAATTGAGACACACACAAGAGATTCCTCCTAAAAGAGGAGACAAGGATGCCCAGGGGTGAGGACCCCAAGCTCCCTCAAAAAACAAAAAGGATGAATCTTTTATTGAAATTTTACAAAGAAGTCATTCTTGTGATAGTGAGTGAGAGGACTTTATAACTTTTTGGAGAAGTCTTACAAAACCATAATGCCTTCTTAAGAAAGTTTTTTTTTAGAAGATGTTACAAGAGAGACCCTTTTGACACAAAGAGGGGCTCTTTTCAAAATTGAGTAGATTGACAATGATAAGAGGATTTAAAGTAAATTTTCTCCTCAAGCAAGAATGATGACCCAATTACAATCACAACTTCAAAACACCCCAAGACAAGTAGATCAAGCTTAAATGACTGCCTCCAAACTTTGATGAACTGATAACCAATTTACTCACTCTTTAGAAAGCCAAGGCCTCTGCAAAATTTGAATTTCAAACTCAAAAAATAGATGTCGTTTCTGCACAAACAATGGCTTGAAGTTCAACGAATGGTTCTCCTCAGTTCACTGCCCCAAATATATGAAATGAATATAAAAAAGACCTATTTCTTTGGCAATGTAGATGAAACAAGGGCCCTAAACATAGATGAATTAGATGCATATGACTGAGGAAAGTATTGAACTTGTGGAAAGAGGGGAATAAGCCTCCCAAAGATACTTTCCTGGTCCTATCAAGGAAGAAAAAGATTATACCAACAAAGTTAATGAAAAAACAAATGATAACCCGCTTTTCTAGGAAAAAGAAAGGCTTGAAATTTTGATTGGATTTTTTGAGACTTAAATTCTAAAAAAAATTACGTGATAGATTTGAAGTAAATTTGTTTCAAAACAGAGAGGGATTGCATCCCTTATTCAAGCTCACAACTGAGAGGAAAGAAGCTTCCCATCCCTTGCAGTTTTTCCTCAAAATTTCATGCCAAAATCCAATTTTCAAAATACCAAATCCTGGTCAAATTTGTGATGAGGAAAAACCCTTCAAAATTCAATGATTACTTCTGCAAAATTCCAATGATTTAATACATAAAATATGAAACAAGAAAATAACCTAAATAGTAAAAACCCTTCAAGGTTAGTGACTAATATAACAAGAGAAATATAACCGTTGAGTAAAAAAATGAGTATCAAGGATAGAAAATCAGAGCACGACCTAGTTTTGCAAACACAAATTTTGAGAAATAAATTTGAGGAAATTGTTTACAAAATTTCTTAAATGGAAACCCTTGTCAAAATTTAAAATTTTGATTTTTGAGAGGGGATCAAATCCTATCAGCTACTCTTAAAAGTTATTCGATGAAATTGAAGCCCTTGGAAATTTGGTCTCAAAACTTTTGATGAATCCATGCCAAATGAAGGTTACAAATTACTGAAACAAACCATATTAATGAAATAAGCTTGAAAACCCTTTAAGAAAGATTCAATTTAGAGGCAAAGGAGGCCTTTAAACATTTGCGACTACCCATAAATTTTTTCAATTGGACTGAAGCCACAATTTTTTATATTTATTTCTCCTTGGTCTACTGGAAAAATCATCTTCTAAAATAAAACCCTTATCCCTCCTATTTAGAATATGAAAAATCAACAAAACAAAAAACCAAAATATACAGATATTTACTAAATATATACCAAGAAAAATTGTTTACAAATCTACAAGGACTATCCTAAAGAATATGAGTCCAATGCCATTCTTGAAATAACAAGTAATAGCTCTAGATAGCTGATATTTTTTAAGCACAATGATTTGAAAAGAGATAAATGAGATAAATAAAATTTTCCTCTAGCTAAGGTCTAGAAACCCTGCAACAAATTCATTAGATAAATCTTTCAAGTGAAATAAACTGGATTCTACCACTTCCTTACTCAAGAGTTGGTTAACTTGAGAAAAAGCATCCCCTCACGCTTGAGATCTGATTCAATTAGATGTTTTCTACACAACTCAGATAAAAAAATAAAAATAAAAATAAAAATTGTTATCTTTGAATAAGACATGAAAATATAATGGAAGAAAATTCTAGCTACATAAACAACAACACACTAGCCACTTCCAATCCTAAAATTTTTCTAGATCTAATTACTAGTGTAAGATAGCTATACACTAGTAATCTTATGTAAGAAAATGAAATAACAAATAAAACCACCAACAGAAAATTAAGCTCAGGAATTCATTATGATATCCATAAGAGAAGAGCCACAATATTTCACCCCAAAGACTTGTGTATTATTTTTTCAAAATAGACAAAGCTTCAAGATCAAAAATCCAGAGAACAACATCAAGAGATGTTACGATGAGGAGCATATGCTTCCTTATATAGAAAAAATGAGAGCTTTAAAGACTCTTCCAAGTGAATAATGGCTAGTTCCATGAAGGTGCAAAAATTTGACTTGATCTTGGCTGATTAAATGCTTGATCCCTGTCAAAATAATCTCCACCATTCATTGCTTGAGAAAAAAATTGAATTCTTTGATGATGCATTTTTTCTTGATCCATTTTGTTTTCTCCTGAAAAAATCCCCATTCTCTTAACCAACTTGGACCATAAATTTGATTTTCACTAAAAAATCGATTTTTCTGGGAATTAATTACTTTTTTCTAGGCAAAAAATATTTACTTGAATCTTTTCTTTCTTGATTTGTGGAGATTTCCTTCTTCAAAAGTGCACATTCCATTTTTAAATATTTTTCACTTGGATGGAATTTCTTTTTCTCTCATTTTTATTTTCTGACTAAATTCCGGCTAATTATTTAACCACTTTTTCACCGAAAATCTAAAAATAAAAATTTATTAATTTTGTGGCTTAAGATTTTAATTTATTTTGGCTAGAAAAATTAATTAATTGATACTAAAGGGTATTAAAAAATTTTCCACCCTTAAATATTTAGGCCATGGTGTCTAAATATGAGGGACCATGCACCAAAATATTTTCACATCAAGATATTATAATTAATTCAACCTTTGAAAGTAGAAAACAACTTTATACATAAACCCTTAATAATTTACCCAATTCTACGACGAATATGATATAGTAGACCAAGTGACTTGTAATAAAATAATTTAGCCAATTAGCTTAAATTATTCCCATATCACTTTTAAAAAATACTTGTCTAGAACAATATGTCTTACTTAAGATCTTGAGGACAAATTCCACCCTAGCTTTGGGGTGAGACTGGAGGGAAAAAGTCTTTCGATCATCCGTGTTTAGAAGCACAAATGAATCAGTGAGATGAAAAACTCCCTAGGATGAAAATAATCACCAAAATAATAGGCTTTCCTAGGTTGTTACATACACATATGGTCTTACTAGGATAATTTACATTACATACATTGCAGAATGTGTTTACAACCATGATAGACTGATGATTGATGATGATGAATAATGGATATATGACTGCTTAAACATGATGGAATTCCTTTGCAAAAATCTGCACTACTATATGTAGTTGACATGGAGTGGTCAACAGGGTGCAAACAAGCCAGAAGCTGAAAATAGGGCTCAGGAAGAAAATTCTGCAGAAACAAAAAAGAAAGAAAAAAGTAATTTCATGAATGTAGTTAATAACTACATCTAGACTTTATTTCTATCCATTTGATATATCACCAAAGATTTTAGATTGTACAACATCAAGCATATGTCAATATAACTCAGAAGAAACCAAAGGCCTCCCTCCATACTACTGGAGCTAAGGAAAAAGACAAGAAACGTGAGCTCATCATTCAATAGTTATAATAGTATAACAATTTCCTTTGTTTTATAGTGTGGTACAGGAAGGGTTGGTACATTCTAATAATGATGTTGAGGTATGGGTCCTATTTTTTATGATATTAGGTTTGGAAGAATGTTTGGGGTATCTGGAAAATAAGTCTAGATGGAAATAAGGCTAAATATTCAAACAAACAGAGAAGACTGATTAGTCTACCTAGATTTTTCCTTTCGGGGATATTTATGACAAGAGGTGTAACCCTCTTCCAAGAAAAATCTATCACACAACTCATGATTAGTGTAGGTAGCATAGCAACATTACTTAAAGGTGGACAAATCAAGAGAGGTGAGAGATAATTTTCACAAAAGGTTTGAATATCTGGTGGGTGAATACCACCAAGACTCATCTTTCTTCCTATTCTCATCCTCCAAAAAAACTCCCTACAAAATGCATTGGAAATTTGATGTTGAGCTTGTAGGGAAGCCTGTTTCAAATATTCATATCCACAAGAATATTTAAGTTGAGAAGAAATAACAAGTTAAATTATTTATGCAAAATAAAGAAGTAATAAGTTTTTAAAAATCTGTCAGAAGCAACTGAGGAGAATATATTATTGTTGAGTTGTACACTATCCATCCAAACAAGTAGAAATGCCTACAAGATTTCAAAGAAGATGAAGAGAATCTGTTAAATTTTCAAATCATGAACATGAAGAGAAGTTGTAAAAGTTACAAATCATGATATGAAGCATTAACGAAATATACGTAGGAGGTAAATAAGATGCCAAATATGACTATTTACAAATTCCTAATTTCGAGAGGTGCCTTTAATATATTAAAAAGGTTATATATTAAATATGACTATTTAAGAAATCCCGTCTCAGAGTTAAAAATCACTTTAATATTGAATATAAATCTTTTGGATATACAAAATATCTTTAAAATTGAAAATTGTATTGAAGGACCAATGTGGATTCCCTCTAGTCCTCATAAATCAAAGGTTCAAGAATCACGTCTAGATGAAAGTGAATTTAGTCCCGTAAATGGTGGTCTCACTTAAATACATTGACCTAGGCTATCTACAGACAACACTGATCTAAATTTAGAGTTTAGAATAGGATTAGACAAAATTTCCTTCAAAAATAAGAGGTTTTAGAATTAGGCCTAGATGAAAGAGAATTTGGTCTAGGTGTTAGGGGGAAAATACACTTACCAGATCAAAAGGATTTAAATTAAACAAAGCATGAGGCTGGGAAACCTATGGTATATTGCAAATCAGTATGTAAGACAAGGTACACCTGTAATATGTAAACAATAATAATTGTCCGATATGCAGCTCTCACAAAATAACTTACATGATGGAAGCTAGGCTACTCATTACAATGCTATAGTGGGTAGATTATTGTGGTAGAGCGTAAGAGAAATTAGATAAGGGAGTACAATGATATAGGTGTTAGAGCTGATTTTCAAGGCTAAACTTTTTGTAGAGAGCCATCTGTCTTTGGGGCCTAGTGGTTGAAAAATGGAGAATGGACCTAAAGTTCACATCGTCTAGATAAATATTTGACAATTCTGATTAAATAACATTGCAAAACCTTTACCTTGTGAATCAAAGATGGCATAAGTCTAGAAGCTTTAAATAAAATGTAATAAAATAATGTTTCCATCGTGTTGAATAGGAGTCCAAGTGGTTTCGTTACAAAAAAAAAGGGAATTATGCAAATTCCACACGAACCTTTCAATGGCTTTAAATAAAAAAACATTTATCACAATGTAGAAAATTCAACATAGATATTAAATTGAAATGCTAAAAAGAATAGGTCCCAATACGAGCTCCCTTGTAGCATCTTTACTAATAGAAGAAATCAAGTAGAAGAAAACAAGGTAATATTACTAGTAGCAAGAATTTAGAGTTTGAAATAGGCCATTGCAAGAGAAGAACCAACTTGAAAATAATTTAAACCTTTAAAGGAGATTTTAGAGAATATTACACATGGGTGGTTGTGTCTAAAGATCTCTTTTAAGAACATTGGTGGTCATGCATATATGATTTTCATATGCAGCCAAAACATTGATACTCCTATAAGGAATAAGATCACATTATTGTCCTACAATATTGTTATACTAAGATTAAATAAGAAAATTGGGTGTGACAATATATAATTTATAGGTACTATGTCGAGAGTAATACTCATACATACCATGCCCATCCTCTTACTTTCAAGGACTAACAATGTGTTTTAGAACTTAAAGAAAATGAACATCTATGGCAATTTAACCTGAATCTTATAATCTAGCAGTACTTGGGATGGACATGAACCCCAATATGGGGATGACTGAAAGCATACCCATCTTTTGGAGTTAGTTATCCAAGTTTTTTGATTGAATTCTTTTCAACATGAGATCTTTTGAATTACCTCACACGAGTTTAAAGATAATTCTGAATAAATTACTGAACAGAGAATGAGTGCCCTATGCCACAACAAACACTTGTAGACCATTATATTGTTACGAAATTAAGAGCCAAAGTCCTTTCCCAAAAGAATAATGAGAATGTTTTTGCCTCACACATGGGTTCATAGTGACACGAGGCATTCTTAATAAATGACCAAACTGTAGAGTATTACTTGCAATTTCCCTTCATATCCAGGAAAAACATTAATACTATTCTAAGGAATACGATTGCATTATATTGTCCTACAACATTGGTATACTAAAGTTTAAATAAGACAACATGATGTAATAATATCTAATTTATAGGTACTATGTCAGGAATACTACTCATACATACCATGGCCAACCTCTTACTTTCAAGGCCTAGCAATGTGTTTTAGTTAAACAAAATTAACAACTATGGAAATTTAACCAAAATTTTATAATCTAGCAGTACTTGGGATGGACAAGAACCCCAAGATGGAGATGATTGAAAACACACCTATCTTTTTGAGGTAGTTATCCATGTTTTCTGATTGAATTCTTTTCAACATGAGATCTTTTGAATTACCTTGTTGGAAGACAATTCTGAATAAATTAGTGAACAAAGAATGAGTGGTCTATGGCACAACAAACACTTATATACCATTATAATGTTATAATTTTTTCTCTCATGGGTTTGGTAATAGTACTACCTATGATGACAAGCAGACTACTTTTTTTTCTTCTAGATAAATCCATTTCCTTTCTTCAACAATCACTTATTTGATTATAACAGCCCCTGCTAAGGATGTGGACATGGAAACCCTTGGAGCTCAATAATTGCAAATTCCAAAACACCAAAAACTTGATAAAATTTCCATTACAATGAAAATTTGCTATGAAACCTCTATAACTTAAAACAATTTATATTGCAACTCTGAAACCCTAAGCTTAGATGGATATTTCCTATTAACATACATTTCCATAGGTTTTCTGAATCGAAATTGGTATTTGAGGACAATGGACATCAAGAATAGTATCCACATGTGAAGGCTAAATGATGTTGGACACTACATTAATTGGACTCTGTTCACAATTTTGTTGATAGTTGGCATTAAAAAGGGTGTGTAATATGTAATAATATGACCAATTGTTTACATATTCAAAGTTGTAAAAAAGAGAGAGAATTCATGTCAAAACAATCGTGAACATATGGCAATCTATGTAAAGTATTGAGGTTTGGAAGGCAAACAACTTCTGGCCTTCTGGTCTCCACACCATTCTGCAACGTCTTGACCATCATATAACCTCCATATGTGGACACTGGCACATTCATGTCCATAGTGTATGGTAAATATATTTGAAAAATGGAAATGCATTCTTTACTGAGCACCTTGCAACAACTTCTTGGCGTGCCAAGTGATCTTGAGAATCTGCTCAATGTTGAGAGTCAAGGAAAAAAGGGGAGGTTAAAAAGAATTGAGGAAACAATAAATGGTTTGATTATTTGTTGGGAATTGGCAGGGGGAAACATACGTTTCCATTGGCAGCAAAAAAGCATCATTCTGGAAACATCCTGACGAGGAAGGGTAGGTTAAATCAAATAAAAAAATGTCAGGCAAGGTTTCCAAGAAATGTGTTTTAGTTGAAAGAAAATGCACCTTGTGACAAGAGATTTCCTATCAAGGCATTGTAGGTGTAGGTAAATTTTACGGGACTAAAGCCTCCTTTGTCCTTCATTGTGGTGCGGGTTATATGTTGTCATTTTTTGGTTTTCTACTACTTTAAAATTGGAAAGATTTCAAAAACTCTTATAGAGATGCATCTTAAGATTGAAACTAATATTTGCATCAGGACTTTGGCAGAGACAAGTTACCTATTGTATTTCGAAAAAAAATCCTTGAGGGCTTTGAGGTTTGATGAAATTTTATGTCCTTCAGCTTTGATGTTTTCCTATTGAAACAACAACAAGTAAGAATGCACCCCTCTTCAATATATATTGGCACCTGCAAGTCACAATGCATGTAAAATCTAATGGAGAAAATGAACAAAGGCCATGCCTTCATGCCTATTCAATGAAATTCAGGCAACCTTACAATACATGAACTGAAAATTGAATGAATACTGAATGTGAGATGATGGATAGGATATTGCATAGGAATGATTGGTCACTTCAGATATAAGGAACACCTTGTGAAATTAAAGAAAACTCAGAAAGAGGGAATGGTGTGAAAATGTGGGTGGATGTCTGATGAAGGAAATGTTGTGTGAAATCTAATTCTCACTTCACTTTAGATACAGGGAGGATCAGTTTGATCATGAGAGAGGGAAGGAAGATAGGTTGACCTCGAGTTTATGTATACTTTGCAGATCACTAATGACACATAGTCATATACATAGAATGTCATACTTCAACATAGTAAACATGCATATTGGTCATTGTTGCCTATAAAGAAGAGATATAACAACACTATAAATGGGCATGGAGAAAGTACCAGGATTGGAGTAAGGCAAGTAAGGATAATATTGTTGTAGTATATCACTAAGAGTGCTCTTGAAAGAAATTCATCAGTAATGAATATCACATTTGTACTCTCTCTTCAATCGAAGGAAGAATGGCTTGCCTGACAATAGGATGGCAAGGAAGCCAATATGCCATTCAAATTTTTTATGTAATAAGAACTTTTTAGGGAAGGAATTTCATGTGGTAAGGATGCCAAGGTGTTTAAAGTATACATGGCAGTTCCATATGGAAACCTATAATTGGCACAAGGCTGACGAAAATCAAGATCTCGGATTGGCTGGGGTGAACGATGTTTTCCCACCCCCAAACCCACAAATAAATGCCAATCAACGTGATTATAGTGACGCATGTTGTTGATATGTTTAAATTAAGAAATTTCACAAAATATATAATGAAATTCTCGTGGACAATTGTCATTAATTATACGCATGGGCAATGTCTATAAAATAAATTTTATATAAGGTTGGACTAACATAGTTATGTTTTAAGTAGAAAGTACTACATACCTTATAATACCCTATTGTGGGAAACAAAAAATATTATTACATGGCAGAGGTGGTGCAGGGGTATAAATGAAAGGTGTTTGTAGATATGATACACATTGGAGTTATGTGGTATAATGGTGTTCTGTGGCTATGATACACATTGAGGTGAGGTGAGTTGTATAGTATAATCACAAGCACACATGAAATGAATTTATATTTTATATATTTTGTATAATTTATAAAGTAATTTTGTTTTGTATGGTTTTTATAGTGTATAAAATTTTATTTTTTTAATGTCTATGCTTTCTAAGGTTTTATATGTTACTCATAAAATAGTTTTATCATATAATATCAATTTTTTTAATTGGTATAATTTAAGTAATACATATGTCTATGTATATTGTATGGGTAAAAAATAATGTTGTATATTATATGATTAAAGCATTAAAGTTAATTTTTAAAGTTTAAAGTTTGTGGAAGTGTATTTTAAAAGAAAAGAGATGTTCTTAACAATCAAATATAGTCAATCATACAATAAATAAGTTTTTACAATATATACATTCTAAAATGCTATATATATAGATGCATAGTAAAGCAACATATCTCTCTTCAAAGAACACGTTATATATATATATATAATTTCTAGGATAAGCATAGTTCACAAAACTATACCAATAGAACACAACAAAACACTACATTCTCTTAATACAAAATACCCAAAAGCACACATGTACATGTACATGTATAGAAAAAAATATAATATCCACATAACGAACATTATGTAATAGTTATCCACACCAAGAGAATTTTAGCCAAGAATATATATTTATCTTTTCTTTCTTTTGCTAAGATTGTAATTGTAAAGAGAAGACACTAATTTAGATCTAATTATGTCATATGTGGCATGTGCACATATATCTCTTCTTCATAGATCTACTTCTTATAGCATTGTCATATGTGGTATATGCATATATATATCTTTTCTTTATAAATGTTAAGTTTTATAGAATTATTAAACCATGTATTATTATGTCAATAGGCATGTATATTATCAAATAGAGTTTTTAGAATTTTAATTTAATTATTAATAATTAATAGATGGATGGTAGAGACTTAACCTCTATCAAATATTCTAGAATTATCATAATAGTATATACAAATCAATGGTGGAGATTTATTTCCAAAGTATTTATGTCTTTTTTACTCTTTAAATTAAATTGACTAATTGAAAAATATCATATGAACAAGTGCCATATGAAGTGACTTATGGTTTTTTGTTCGTGTGGTATTTATAAGTCACGGTATTTGCCCATGGCGTTGTAGAAAATCCTATTTACAAATTAAAAATATCCATGGTAAAGTGGGTGTAAATCTCCAAGGTTAAGAATCTTGTTCCATGTTTTTATAGATGTATATAATTTTTTATGTTTTTTTTATTTTTTTTAAAATTTTAGCAATGTGAGATGTGCCATGAAGTACGTTATTTGATGCTTATTACGGATGATGGCTATCAACATTTACCACACATTTAATCTGATGATTTTTTTTGTTTTAGCAATGCGAGATGTGTCATGAAGTATGTTCTTTGATGCTTATTATAGATATGTTTTAAATTTTTTTAATGACATTAATGTTTTATTTTAATTTATTATCCATTAACATTAAATAGTTAATATATTTAAAACATAATAGAAAATATACTTCAAATAATTCAAAAATATAAAACAATTTTAAATTAAATTTAGATTTATGTTAGAATTGGAAATAAAAAAACTCATTAATTTTACTACATGATAATACTAATAACAAAAAATATTTACTTTTGATTATGAGTTGGTTTTAAAAATAGGAAATTGAAAATGTTTGTAACAAGAAAAGCAATTAATATTTGTTTACTTAATTTTTCTTTTTTCTTTTTCTTTAGTTGATACTGGAATAAAATTTAAATTTTCTTTTTCTTGAATTGATATTGAATAAAATAATATTAGGATCTATTTATGGTCTAAAAATAGAACGATGCTCTATATCCTATTACGAGTGAGGTAAAATTAGATAATAACAAAATAAATAACGACTTCTATACATATGTATATGACAACATTAAAAAAAATAACTAAGCACAAATATATCAAGTATATAGAAGGATCAAAATTGTATGGTGTTATTTTTTTATCATTTAATATGAAGGAAATTATACATGACATGTAGTAAAATGAGAAAAAAATTCACCTCAATGAATTGGATCCCTCTTAGTGCTTACATATCTAAGTTTAAGATAGATCTATTCTTAACATTTAACAGTCTCAAAGTTGTTGTTGTTTTATTTATTTTTGAAAGTTAGGCACTTCGCATTACATCAAATGAGGATTGCATAGACCAAAAGATTTATGTTACTAGCCTTCCAAAGGGAAACCATACGAGTAACATAAGTTCAAAGTCTTAAGGTCATAAAGACCTCATCTAATTAGAGCATCTTGTAGATAAGAAACTTATAAAAATAGGCTGGCTATGCAAAACCTTGACATATATCAACGTGAGAAGACAAAACAAACTACTAGTGTTGCAAGCAAAAAACCCATGACCCATATAAGTTATTGGCATTATTTCTAGGCATTCACACTGGCTGATCATTATCCTCATTCAAGGAGAAGGAGATTTTCGCCGATCTTCTGGCTAGAATGGTCATCTTGTGATCTATACTGTCAATTGTTTCCTCCAACTCTACCAATCTGATATAATTCTCTTGCTGAGTCCTCCTGTACCTCCCTATGGTGACAACAATAATAAAATGGTGTTTAACTTTGTGTCAAATCCATGTCATTATTATTGAAGTAATGGGAGTGCATGCAATCTGCCAAGTATAGCGGGAGACATGTTTCATGTCAGTTGACATCATATTAAAGCAGGGGGTGGAAACACCCACTTTTGGGCACCCTCCTTGGGGGATAAGGTCGGGCATAGCCAAATCTTGACAATGATTTTGAATGGACTTTGGAGTGTCCTTACTCCAATCCAAGTGAATGGGATGTACTATTATGTTGAGACAAAAAATTGCTAGCTTGTAAGCTAGTTGGTTGCCTTCTCTGCGAAGATGAGAGAGGAGGGGAGATATGATTTTTGTTAAGAGTTTTGCAATATTACATATTTAAGCTTCCAAACTCAAACTCTTGAAGGATTTGGAATAATCTAATCCACATTGGATTTTTCAGAATATATTGATAATGGTGTTGGAATCTCCTTCAATAATGAACTTGTGAAACTGTTTGTAGATAACAATTGGGAGACCCTACTCTAGTGCCCAAATTTCAACAACATTATTAGTATTGGGGCATCGCTCCATAATTGTAGAGCGGACATGACATTATTTTGTATTCTATCGGTTTGTCAAAAGAGCATAGTAAGGTGGTCCCAAATAGAAGCAAAGAAGTCATAGTTACTAAGAAGATAATTAAAATTTTCTTGATTGGAGAACCAAATAAGACTGATTAAGGGCTAGTGAGAACCATTACTTTGAAGCTTGTCCCATGTCAATTTTTTATTGTACAATAGAAGCCACACAAAAAGAGTGATTTTGGGCTAGTGTTTGACATTCCTTATTTTATGCCATTTGCATTGATCATCCTCATTAGTGTTTCTTGTGAGAATACCACAAGCTTCAAAGAGGTTAAAATTTCCTAAAGGATAATAATCCCAACGAAGAATACCATTTCCCTATTGAACCACAATTATTTTGTTTGCTGATTCTTGCTTGATAATTGTCCATTCGTTTTGGGAGGAAGGCTTATTCCATTCCTCGAATGACTTCCAATTGTACCATTGGGAAATGAAGGGGGATGAGTCACAGTAATGTGCAACTAATATTTTTCCCTTGGAGATGAGTGAGTCCTTAGGTCGATGGAGTTGTTCATTTTGAGCTAATTTTCGCCATTAATTCTAAAATTCATCCCAATATAGTGCATTGTTTCCATTTTTATTTCCCAAAAACTATGCTCGTGGACAATATGCTTGTTTCTCCAATAAGAATTCCAGATATGAGAGCCACTGATGTTACCTGTCATTCTGATGAGATGATATTCTTGGGTATTGGGGGCATACTTCAGTCTCTATTTTTTTCTCCATAATTCCCTAGGTTTCTGATCCATTTGCACAAGGTTTTATCACTTAGGTTTTGCTAAGTATATCTAGATCATAGATACTAAAACCTCCTCCTTTTTACGGATGATAAATTTTGTCTCATGTAACTACAATCCATTTTCGGTCTCCTTTGGCACCCCTATAGAGGAATTTGCATTGAATAATTTTTATTTATTTATGATGGTTTTGAGGTATGCCATTGATTAGAGAAGATAGTTGGGAAGGGATTAAAGGATATATTTGAACAAGATTACATTACTAGCTAGATTGAGTGATATGAAAGTACAAAAATAAAGTTTGGCTTCAAATTTAAGAATAATATTTTCCCATACCTTTTGTCTAAGAGGATTGCTAGTTAAAGGGGCTCCCAAGTATTTGGAGGAAAGAGAGCTCCATTAAAATCCAAGCAAACAATATATGTTAATTTAGATAAGTAGCAAGATATAAAAAATAGAAGATTTGAGATTCTTCCATGTTAATGGTGATTCCTAAAGCATCAGAAATGTATTAAGGGAGGTTTTTAAGGGTAGTGGATTTCTTTTGTGGGGGATGCCCAAAAGAAAATTATCGTCCACAAACTGAAAGTGTTAAGAAGAGAGATCATGGGAATTGAGAGGAAAATATTTTCGTAGTCCAAGATGTAGAGTTGAGTTGATAGATCAACTTAAACCTCTATCTAAGAGGAGAAATATGTAAGGGGAAATGGGGTTACTCTGCCTAATACGCCATAAGGGGACAAAAGTGGGAGAGGGAAACCCATTAACTGGTATGGAGAAGAAAGTTTCGAAAATGAGGCAAATAACCCAATGAGTCCATCTTTCTGCAAACCCAAAAACAATGAGCATGTGAAATAAAATTTATCAGCTCAATTTTTCAAATGCTTTTGACATATCAAGTTTGATGAGTATATCTAGAGAGTTATGGAATTAAGCAAGTTAATGTGTTCATGGGCTGGTATTATATTGTCCATAATTTATCTTCCTTTCAAATAACCAATTTTGTCAAGATATATGCATGGGGAGAATGGATTTTATTCGGATCCCAATAAGTTTCAAGATGATTTTTTATAGATAACATTAAATAGGGTAATATGTTTGAAATTTGAAGGAGAATCAACGCAGGGTATTTTAGGGATTAAGATATATAAAGGTAGCATCAAGGGTTGTTAATATAGAGGAGGTGTGTCAATAGTCTTCTATCACTTTCCAAACATCATACCTAGGAATTTTCCAACAAGCCTCGAAGACGTTGGTGGTAAAGTTGTCGCGACTTGGGAACTTGCATTCAGGAGTTTCCATAATATTTTTTTCTTTGCTTTTTGTAATCAAGACACTTCATATTTCATATTAATAAGTTTAAATGTTAAAAAAATACAAAATGCTTAGTCTCTAGTCTATCCGGCAGGAAACCATAACGAAGATTGAGTTGCAAAAGTTTTAGATTGAAAAGCTTGTTCTAACTAAGGCATCTGAAAGACTAAAACTGCAATCCTGACTCCTCATGAGAGCAAGCTCTGTCATAATGTGACCATGATATTGATGAACTTAATGGTTTTCATTGATAAAATGCCTCAGCATGTGGCTAGAGTGGTGATGTAGGGGGGAAGAGGAGCCTCGTAGGAGTGATACAATCTAAAGCACATGCTCACAAACATTTTCTCAGACTTTCTCAAAGGGCTTGACTTCATGAACGACCAATATTTGATGTGGAATATCTACATCCTGAATAGAGTGTGAACCCCCTTATGATGTTAGCGGAGGTGGGTGGCGGGGGACGCAGGGGGGTATTCACTTATAGATTGACCACTAGGTTTTAATGAGTATAGCTAGTGATCAATATTCAAAGTGGAGGATCAATGCTACAAAGAAAATACCTCTAAGTGGAGGTTATAACAAAGGATTTTAGTGTTATAAAATTGATAAATTTTATCAAAAAAACATCTACTAAAACATCCATTTGTGATAGTTGATGTTTTAACAGAAATTATAATGGAACTTCATCCCAACTGAAAAAATATCGGTGACTCGAGGTTTTAGCAGATGTTTCTTTGCGATGTGCTTCACGGAAAAAGTAGCACCAATACACTACATATATAAACACATCGGGTGAAATACATAAATAAAATCACTAAGGCATTGAATGCAAAAACACTCGTGTGTAATCTATACCGCACCGGTGCTAATATATAAAAAAACACCTCAGGGAATTCTTGTAAGGAATGAAACCAAGGCATGCAATAAATAATTGCAATCCCAAGGCTTTTTTTTAAACTTATAACGTCGATGTGTATTGTTTGTATAAATACATTGGTGCATTTTTTTATATAAAAGGACTAGTGTTGGTATATAAAGGGATGGAAATACTCTTTTGTTGGATCGGGGTGTTAGTTCTATGAAAGCACTAGTGCATTAAGGATTACAATGTACTGGGGTGTTAATTGCAAACAATACCAATACATGCAGACATAAATGCCCCGATGCTATCCTTTTCCAAAAAGGCACTGGTCATGCAAAAAGACATCGTCACGGTTCTTTTATACAACATAATGCACTGGCGCATTTTTATGTTATGGATGCACTGGATTTTTATATGAGATTTTCTCTTTTTTGGAAACATTGACCTATGACAATGAAATTGTTATAATTTTTTAATTCCGTTATTCATCGAAAAATCAACATATATATATTATAACAATATTCATATAAATTAAAATTTGATTAGTGCATTTGTATATGATGTTTGGATTAATTTGTTATGTTATTAGACTTCACATCTCTTCATTATAATATTTTATCGTCCATATATGTAATCAGTGTTGTAACATTTCAAAGCGACATTAGATAACACAATAGAATAAATCAAAATGTATTTTATTATATATAAATAAGAGGATATTTGTCATACAAAATGAGATTCTTATTGGTAAACCCTTGTCATTCAATTAGGACACTATGCACATTACATTAAACAAAATGTTAGATTTTCATAGACAATTATTTCAAAAAATACAACAGGTTGCATTGATATCCAAATAGATCATCATTCTTCGGTGGAACTGTTCTTAGTGCTCAAGCTACTTCCATCACTTGGGTTATTTGGAGGAATGATTTGTTGATTAAATTGATTATTTTCGTCTTCTTAATCTTGTTCGATATGCTAACATAAAAATAAAGTGTAATGAGTGTATCTACATTGGTAAGAATAATGAAAATTGAAATAAATAATATACATCAATGTAAACCAAATAAAAATGTACCATGGTAATAAGTGACTCATAAATTGTGCACATGGTTTCAAAACCAAGTCTCATGCCTTGTTAAGTCTTCTGCTGGCGTAGTTTCATACTTTGTTTCTTGCATGTTTAAAACCCCATTATAAATCATAGATTTAATATAAAGGATTTTTTAATTACTTAGAGGGGTAAAAAAACATATATACTTTCAAATTCCACAATTAATTTTTGATATGCCAACATATACTCACAACCCATATTTAACCCAATCTTAATCAATTCTTTTGATGACTCTTATTTGTATGTTAGTACCTATTCAAGACATTCAAGGATGATTGATGTAAAACAACTTAAAATATACAAAATGAAACCTTAAGTTGTTATAGGGAAATATTAAGAATTACTCACTGTTATTAGCCTATTTTTATCCGTAGGCTTACTACCTTTGAGACACTATGCCGATTGAGCCTCGGTTTCTCTCTTCCATCATCATCATTTGCTTGGCCTACCACTCACTTTCACTTGGTGTTTTACTCGAGCTAAACTACCCTTCATGAATTTGAAACACTGTGATAAAGTTGAACTTTTGATTTTGTTTGATTGGGTTGGCAAAAGGTGTA
Organism: Pinus taeda; assembly: GCA_000404065.3. Lineage (NCBI taxonomy): Eukaryota > Viridiplantae > Streptophyta > Pinopsida > Pinales > Pinaceae > Pinus > Pinus taeda. The sequence goes on from APFE030285915.1 coordinate 25,782, forward strand.
TGTCCATGGGGTAAGTGGGGAAGTTGAAGCAACCCGCATAGCGATTCAATACTCCCAGAAATACAAAGTCCCTGTGTTAGCAATGAACCAAAACAAAGAAGCTGAAATTCTACCAGTGTGTCACCAAGTGTTGTAGTGACTACAACCACCCTCCAAAATTTTGGCCTGCACCCAATTTCGGAGCCTCCCTTGAGAGTTTCACTTGATAACTGCACACACTTGGGTTCACTCCGTGAGCTCATGCGAGTCTTCACATTCACCTTGCTTGTTCATTTGACCAAGTCTTGCATGTTGATGTCAAAGTCATGCTTGTGACCATGTTCTGGTTATGCTCAAAGTCTTCACTTCATGTGTGCTTATTTTCTTCGTTATGAAAACATTTATCGCACTCACAGACGGAGTCACATTCACTGTCATGCAAGCATCATCACAGTCGACCAACAATCAAACACAAGTGTCACGCTTATTTGTTACACTGTCAGTCAGTCATATTGAACATGTTTATCTCGATGGTTTGAGTCATCTTGTCATTGATTCATGCAAGTGTGTGTTTGCAGGATCACATATGCATCTTTCACTCGTTCACAAACTTAGTCATTTTGCTAAAGTTATGACGACTTGACTCCCCTCTGACAGCCGTACCATGACCCCACCATCGTATCGATCAAATGCCACCCAAAACAACACAGTAGCACCAAGCAAGTCTTTTCTAGCTACGCTGCCCGCAAGCAAATCAATTCGCCTTCATGCTGGTCAACCAGAGAGTTTGACCCGAAAACCACCCCGGGATTCACTACCCTAAAAAATTACGCAGAGGATGCAAGCATTACCCTCTATGATGACTGAGAAAATTAAACAGACAGGTTGGACAGACACTGTGCCCATCCCTGTCTCCCTCAGAAAATTATGCAATTTTTCCAACCAGGTCTCCCGACAGTCGATCGGCTGCTCACCTAGAAAATTACGTAGTTTTTATGAGCAGCCCCTCTGTTGCCCAACGGCCCCTCTGCTGCCCAGCAATCCACTCAGCCCATAAATTGCATAGAGGTGATTAGTAGGATGGCCTTTAAGCATTAGAGCAATTTTTCTAGCCAATAACATACTGCCAGTTCCCTCTAGGAATTGCGCAGTTTTTGCTGCCAAGCTCCCAGCAACTGACTGCGAGTTCCCCTCAGGAATTGCACATTTTCTGCTGCCAGTGACCCAAAATCCAACTGCCAGTTCCCTCCAAGAATTGCGTAGTTTTGGCTGCCTAGCTCTCGACTCGTCCCTTCAAAAAATTGCGCAATTTATGTCTGCCAAGCCTCCCTAAAGCCCAGCCTATTCCTCCAAAAAATTGCGTAGTTTTTGCTGCCAAGCCCTGCTGCCCGCTTGTTCTGGAAACTGTGTAGATTTTTCCTGCCCAGCCTTCCTATAGCCCGGACTATTCCCCTAAAAAAATACGTAGTTTTGTCCTCCAGTTGGGTAGACCTCGCAGACAGTCAGTGTTGATCCAGATTGCCCATCTCCATCACCTAGTGAATCTTGCACAATTTTCATTAATAGTGTCCGGAGCCTCCATCCCACCTCGTAACCTTGTTGCCTCTTTGAGTAACTTGCATTCAAAATGATCATGTATCATTGTAGACTAGGAGGTTTTTGGATTTGATGCCGTCTCATCATGAGTGATTGCAGGAACAAGTATACAAACAAACATGGCATGACGATGAATGGGATGAATGAAGGGGAGCACATGCAGAAGGATAAGTTCACCAATGGAAAAACAAATGATGCATGCAAAGAAATGTGCTCACAAATGGATGATCATACAAAAATGTGTACACGGACGGACGAATGAGAAAATGTGCAAGATGTGCTCACGGATGGACGAACGGGCCAACATGCACCTTTTGCGAACATACGAACCTGTCAAGCCTTCCAACATAAAAGCAAAGAGCAACGTGAAAAAGCAACATCAAGTGATCCAACGACCATCGAAGACTCCACACACTTTGCCATGCGAAGGTGAAGCTGTGACACACCATGAAGACATCTATTGGCCTACAAATTTGCATTGCGACATGCATGCCAGCAACAACAGGAATGTACCAACACTATCATGTCGGGTCGTTTCATGAGTCATGTCTTCCACATCTCTATTGCGGGCCATATTGTCTATCAATGTAATTTAACATGGAAGTCCAAGAGACCCACTTGTTGCACAAATAATCATGTAAAGTTGAAAAGTCATGGAAGTCAAACAATCATGAGGGTAGTCGAACAGCCACAAGGGCTAGTTTCACCCTTAGCTATAAATACCCCCTCATTTGTACATGCAAAGTACCTTTCACCTCAACTCCTCCCACATATCCAAGATAGTTTGTTATATTTTCTTTGAGGAGTAAGCAGTGGCTCCAACGACCCTCACATAGGGTTAGTGATGTATGGGGTAACAATATGTCTTGGAACTTTCACTTAATACAGAAGCTTGTTCACAGGGCAACACATTTTCGCACATGTATTGTATCTGCTGTAAGACTAATCTTTATCACTTGTAATGCATGTTACTTGAACCTTTGTTTAACACTTGAACTAATTCACTTGTTGTAATACACATATGTTAATGGAAATGTGTTGTATATGTTGTTAACATTGTCTCGCACATGTAGACTACTCTCTTAGACATCAGACAAACCTTTCACATAAAACTTGCTATAAAAAATGTTGCACTCGTGCAGACTAATACGCTTAGTGTTATACGTGTCATATTCCCTTGTGCGTTGTGATTGCCACATCCGCGTGGACTGTTCCGCCAGAAGATGTGCATGTCTTGTTGTGTTGTGTGTTGGGACTTCTCCCAACCAACTTGGGGCTCACTCTCACTCTTTCTCCATCTACAGTGAAAGAAACATTGACACAAGTAACACTTATACTCACCAGGCACATGAATCTCACTTCTCAAAGACAAATCAAACCACTCTCATGTGCTGATAAGCAAGAGTTGGGGCAGATATTTAAGATAATGGCAACCAGGCCATCATATGGGATGGAACTCCCACACCAAATGGTGTGAGGTCTAGTTGGGAGTTTATACTGGGGTTATCCCCTCAATGTTGGTGGGTCCAGCATCGTCAACACGTTATAAGAAAATATTTCAACGAAGTCTTCAAGGTTCTCATCATTTTTATGTACCATTTTAAAGACTTCATCCTTAATATTATGGGACATACAATAATACTTATATTTCTCTAAGAATGTAATTTTCATTTGTTTCAATGTTCTTATAGAATTTATTCCTAAACTCATAAACCATTTTAATGATGCACCTTTAGGGGTTGCAGGGAATAATTTCAACTTTTGAGCATCATCCAGATAATGATATGATCTACACAAGACTTCAAATTCATAGAGAGATGTTTAGGATCTTCACTCCTTAGTCCATGAAAGTTTGGAAGGATAGAGGGTGAGATATTTTGCATTTTCACAGTTGTATCTTCATCGAGGATAGAAATCCAAAGGGTTCTGGATTTATATCTTCTTCTCTTCCTCTTCCTCTTCCTCCATCTCTTTTGCCTACCCTAGTTCCCCCTCTTCCTCCTCCAATCCTAGGTTGTTCACGATTCAAATTATGTACCTCTCCTTCCCCTTCTCCATCCATTGTAGATTCTTCAGAACTAATATAGTGTTCTAGTTCCAAAATTGAGTTTTCAACTTACTCTAGTTCCTCTGGTTCTTCTATCAATGGTTTGTTAAAATAGGTTTCTTCTTCCTCTTCTTCAACGGGAACTTCTAGCTCTTGAGCTAGAAGTTGTTCTCCAATTGAAGATAGTAAAATTACTCCTGTTGTTGGAGATATGGGATCTTATTCTTCTATTATGGATTTTGTTGATGAAGTTCATGAATCTCTAGGTTGGATTCCAGATCTTAATACCTCAGGGAGTTTGTGTTTGCCTACTATGGATGGAATTTTAGTTTGTGTGGGTGGTGTGGCAGTACGAGGTCATGGTGGCGTGAGTGATGTTGTTGTAATTAAACTCTTACCTCTACCTATAAATCTACCCCTAGAGTCTCTTTCCCTATGCATATCATGTTTTTTTTTTCAATTTATCAAAATGAAAAAGATAAACACTTCTATTTAAACTTCCCGAGCAACAACACAAAATGTTGTCAATTTAATTGTCTTAGATTATTATGTGAATTATCGACCGAAGTTGGTAAATTTGTGAAGTGCAAGTGCACTATATATACTAGAAGTATTTTTTATTAAGTCAAATTATTAATGTGTGTGATTGAGTTATTGAAAATTAATTCGAAGGATGTTTATCATTCCTATCTTACTCTCCAAAGAAAATGGATTTAACACATTAAATATTCCCACTCCTTTCTATTGAAATAAAAAATGTTCTTCACACTTGCAAAATGAAACTTAAAGAAAACTCACACTATCTCAATAAGGAAACTTAATTGATTTATTGCAACACAAATTTAATCTAAAAGCAGAATTATTCATCTAACATTCTAACAATCCTTTGCATAAAAAAAAACTGAAATTAACTTCTATTCACAATGAAAACCACACATTTACTCATTATCAATCATTCATGCTTTGAAATGTAAGCCATAAATAAATCACACATGCCTTGAAATGAAATACTATAAAATGAAACCATAAATAAATCTATCAAGCTCTGAAATGAAACACTCTGGAATCATAAAGAAACTATGAAAAGTGATTACAATACCATTAGCATCATTATAAATCAACTTGAAAAAGGAATGATTAGCGAAATATTGTTATCACCATCTGATTGAAATCAAGATTGAAAAATGATTCTAAAACGTATGAATAATTGCAACAAACAATAACTAAAAGATACGAAAATGCAAAACCTTCATTGTTTCCAAGGACCCTCCACAAACAAGAGGTCATATAACTTCAATTGAACAGTCAGCTACACATCAAAACTTCAAACGACTTTCTTCACTAATAGAGTAAAAACCAAGTCTTAAAACATTACTGTCGCATACATAAATTAACCTCTTGTTTATGTTTGTTGCATTGTATTTATAAAATCTTGTGTCAATAATTGTTCAAGGTGTTTACGCCTACCTTAGGTAACATAGTAATAAATTAAGCTTCTAACAAATAACATGATATCATTTCTCACAATTTGCTATTTGGCAAAGAAAATCGTGAAGTTTAGGAATTTCATATTATCACTCTCTTGTTCAACAACAAGTTGAATTTTCCCTTTGACCACACAATCAAACAATCCTTTCATGTTCTAGTTCAAATGAATAGGAGGAAATCATTGACGGGATCAATATCCACCTGTCCATATCTTTCTTCTCTTAGCTGGCACCTTTGATCCTGGAAAACCAGGGAATCAGCTACATAAACATAGATTAGTTGCAGAATCATGAGAATTCGGTAGCCAATACAAATATTAACTTAATAATATGGAACATTATAAAATATGAAAGATAATACAATTAAATACCTTACCATGTCAAAAAACTTGTAGTTTGATGCCTATTGAGTTGATGATGATGGTGAAGGAAAGGAAAAATAGATAAGGGTGAGTGTAAAAATGAAGCAATCGTGAGGCTTAATAGTGGGTGAAGGGTTCTCTGCTACAATTCATTGTCGACAGATGGAGCCAAAAGAACCTCCTTTCAATAGAGTTGTTGCAATGAAATTTACATGAAAGGAGTTTTTTCTTCATGATATCATGCCCTATTGAGATCACCAGGAAGAAAAAGAAAATGGATAAGACAATCTAATAACAATCCCAAATCTGGATGGCCATGCATGCAGTTTCGCTGCAATCTCTAATGATACAAAGTATGAGCAAGTACCTTTCCTCCTCACAAATTGGTGAAGGGTTTTGGGCTTGATGTAGAATCCTTGTGCTCCAATCAGGTGATCTCTTTCATCCATTCCCTATCCAAAGCTTCTAGAAAAACACAACCAAATAGAGACAACAAGTGATCTTCCTCAAAAGATCGCCGACTCAAAACATCTAGAATTCACACATCTAAATTACTACAAAACCGATATAAGGGGAAGGAACATAGATTTTTATTAACTATATAAGTGAAAGTACATCAATATATCTTCCATCAATGGAGATGCTCTCCTCAAGATTGTACTATGGTCTCCTCTCCCAATACAACAGAGCTCTTGCGCTATAGTTTGGATACTCTCTCTTACTCTCTTTCCTCTTGGTGAGATTATAAAGGCTCTTGCTATCCTTTGGGAGAATGTATCTATACACCTAAGGGCTTGAGAAGTTAGGAAACTTCTACAATAATGGACCCCTATCTAACTCATACACAAGTGGGTCAAGTTGATCTCCTTGGGAATGGAAGACTCTAGAAACCATTTTCACAATTATGAGACTTTTCTTGACTATCTCAATTATGAAATAATTATTATCTCATAATTATAATATTTTGGAATATTCATTATGAGAAAGAACTCAATCATGTAATTCCACCCTTTTATCATGGGATAAATATCACATACGTAAAAGAAAAGGAAAAAATGGATGCGTTTTAGCCAAACAATTGAGGTAAGTTGACATAGGGTTTCTCTATCTATAATGGAGTGGAAAATAGGCTTATAACGTATTCCCATAATGCATGAAGGTCAGAAGAGAAACTGATGGACAAAATGCATTAAAATAATTCTTAAAGCTTAAAATGGGAGGAAAGAGCCAATACTATAAAGTTGGATCAGAGGTGTTGGTGAGGTAAATCTCCTCTGCGGACAGAGGCGATCCCACTAGCCCGATAGGGGTCTAGCAACAATCAAACACGCTGCATGCAAGCTCCTAATTGCATAATCAAAAATTTGGTCATAAAGGCCTACCTCGAATCCAACGCTATTCGTCGTGGAAGAAACGTCGCTCCTGTCCTCTAGCTTTGGCCGGTCACTATCCTCGCATTCCATGCATGGACACCTGTACAAACAAAGAACAATCCACAACAAGCGTAAAATCCAATATCATACAATTATATATCAGTCAAGCATGATATAACTCAAATATTACCAGAAGAATACGTGAGCGGAACCATAATAACAGTCGTTCATTATTCAGTAAAAGAAGAGAAGAATTACAACCAATTAAGGCTTGACGCTGCAAATCTCCTCGATACTGGGTCAACAGTTTGACATGCCTTGCAAAGCCACTTCCTCTCTTAGAATTTCGGCAGCGTAACTTCTCTCTCAGCTCTTACTATCAAGCTCAAAACTTCAACACTCTGACTCTAGCATTCCCAAAAACTAAAAACTAAAAACTAGCTGGTTCAATGCAGGGTGACAGTTATTTATAGATAGCAGAGGAGAAAGTATTCGTCGTATCCAGACACTTACTGAAGATTTGGTATTGTCCCAGAATAGCCCTTGGACTGAGTTTTCATGGATGAAAAAGACGACGCTTGATCGTATCCATGGGATTTTTCCTCAGGGAACTGCATGAGTAATGGAGGAAAAAACATTTCAGTGCGCGTTGGCCAAAAATCATGACTAATTTTGTGTGGCGCGGGCTTTTTTCTGTGACAGCGCGTCTATGGGCGCACCCTCTTTGTAGGAACTGAGCCATTGGCGCGGGTTGGACACTGTGGACCCGCGCTAATGAAAAAAGGGCATTTTCCAAGGTTAATCTTCAAAAGGTGTCTTCAGGGATATTGAAGTTCATACTTAGGAGACCTCAATGCAAGTGTTTTTCAAGTTGTGTCACTGGTCACAGGTCTGTAAATGTGTCCTCCAATGTGTGACAGCGGGGGGGGGTAACATGGACGGTGACCAACGGTGACAAATTACTGCGTAACAGATGCCCCCTAAAGCATGAGCCTCGAGAAAGAGAGAGGTGAAGTGCTTTACAAGATCATATCCAACTTCCGCCGAGAATCTGCATGGAGAGATACAGTATGATAGTTCAAATACATGATGTATGCGGTATGGGCGCAACCATCCATTGACAGAGTGCATAATAATCAAGATCCGTAGTATGGACGCAGCCATCTAGTTGGGATAGATGAATAGACTCCGGTATGGTCGTAGCCATCCAGTGAAAGAGTCATGTATCAAAATCACGCCTGGATTACAACAGACAAAATCCAGGGTCTTGCGCTCCATCTCGACCCGAACACAAGAACAAGTCCAAGCATGTGAAAATGTAAGCTGAAGTCGAACACGCTTGGACATCGTCTGATTACCAGCCAATAATGAAAACTGTTAACAGACGCGAGAGGTACCACCAATAATGGCAATGGCCCTCAAGGTACTACATGTACAGTCTACGGCGTGTGAATGTATGAGATGATGTCGAACACCCGTAGAGTTATTCGATCGGAGGCCAATGATGAAAACCTCACGTCGAATACGAAGAACCTGTCATTAAGGCATGCAAGCTCCAAGGTACCGGAAGGGAGTCTCTAGGCCACTTTCCTGGATAATGAGCTGAAGTCGACAGGAAGCGGTCTTTGTCGAAGGTGGGCCATAATGTTTCCCACATCATCGACTCGAGACGGGAAGATGCAATGTTGTGAAATGAGAGTCATGAACTATCAAGCGGAGGCGGTTTTTTCTTCTTTGCAGAGGCGAACTTCTCTTGAACATATTGACGGCACGATAGTGAAGTTGGCAGTATTTTGACATCATTAGATCAGAGGTCACGATGACGCGGTAATGAGCAGATGAGAGGTCAAAGAGGATCACCCAAACCCATGGAGGCAAGTGAAAAGCCAAATCAGATATCCCCACCCTGACGTGAAAACAGAGGAGTGCCATGTTCAAGAGCGACATACTGCCGACGCGACTTATGATTATGGTTCCAAAATTTTTCCCCCGCCATTTCTGGCGAGTACCCCGATTATTTTTTGACAAGCTTGAGGGGGATAGCATATGCTTGCAGTATAAGTTCGACCTTCGGTCGAATCCAACCTAGTATGATTTAACGAGCCCTAGGGAGGAGAGGCTCGAATCTCGTCACGGTGACGAGTCCAATGTCGTCAGGTTCTAACGAGTCTGACATAGGTAAAACTCAGAGTCTTTTTCATGTTTAAAGAGTTTTAAAAAGACACGGAAAAGGAAACTCCAGTCCAATGTCGTCAGGGTTTAACGAGTCCGACATAGGTAAAACTCAGAGTCTTTTTCATGTTTAGAGAGTTTGAAAAAGACACGGAAAAGAAAACTCCAGAGGTCCTTTTTCGTAAAGTTGTGTCTCTCGGGTCCGAAAAAAGTGTAAAATAATACCCGAAAGAACCGCCC